>JARQZK010000118.1:142500-145000 GCA_030704885.1 Cynegetis impunctata
TCGCAGCAGTGAGCAGGGAAGTGGGCAGCGCGCGAGATTTTAAACGGGTCAGGTAGCACGAGTAGGCCAGTCAGTTAAATTAAACAATAATTCTAAAAGTTTTTAAACTTTGGTTAACTGAATGCTACATAGAGAAACGAACAAATCTCATTTTGCAACCTTTTCTGAAGTCCGGAACATTGTTAAAATTGCTTTAATATTGAATTTTGCTGTATGCTTGTGAAAAAAATTCCAAAAGTTCTGCAAACTTGGAGTAGTAGATATTAAATATATTATTCCATATCACGTATGAAATTTGCAACCAATTTAAGGATACGGCACATTTTTTAAATGAAAATGAACGTTTTTCTTTGATAAACTGACCTAAAACATTCCAAACTTGATAGATACTTCGGAAAAATATACCGAACAGTTGTATGAATTTGCAACCTTTTACGTTGACCGGAACATTTTTATTTATAATTTTTTTAAATTCGTGTTAATTTTTTCAGGAAAGATGGTCTCGAAATAATTAAAAAAAGTTTTGAAACTTGGTTGCAAATTTAGAAAACATCTATTCTGATCCATTTGCAAACTTGCAACCTTGTACGCGGTCCGGAACTTTATGCAATTTGCAAAAAAATATAAAAATCCAAAAATTATATTTTCGCATATTGCATAAAGTTCCAGATCGCGTACAAGGTTGCAAATTTGCAAATGCATCAGAATAGATGTTTTCTGAATTTGCAACCAAGTTTCAAAACTTTTGTAATTATTTCGAGACCATCTTGCCCGAAAAAATTGACACGAATTAAAAAAAATTATAAATAAAGATGTTCCGGTCAACGTAAAAGGTTGCAAATTCATACAACTGTTCGGTATATTTTTCCGAAGTATCCTTAAATTGGTTGCAAATTTGATACGTGATATGAAATAATATATTTAACACGACTTTATGTTTTTATCTCTTTCTCGACCCTACATTAAAGTTTGAAAACTTTTGGAATTCTTCTCAATTGATTATCTTAACTGACTGGCCTAGAGTGGAAGCGACTGTTGACATGTTGCCTGTTAAATGTCAACAGTGAATAAATAAAACAACGATTCTATAGTAGAGTTTCTACAACTCGTTGAATGTGTAACAACTATAACTAGATTCTTCTACTGTTTGCAGAAGTCATTTGTTCAAGTATTGTACCAATGGTAGTTTTATTTGTAATAAATATATCATTACGGTTCGAGATATAGTATAGTAGTAGTTCACATTATACGCTTTCATATATATACATTTCCCACTTATTTCGAATTTTAATAGATGTATCTTCAATGGAGGTTATTTATAGTCTTCAAAACAAGCTATATAACGTTAAGAGCTCCATTATTGGATTTTATGTTTTGAGCAGTAAGCAATTAATTGCGTTATTCCAGCACAACCGAATCAGTCAGTTTCGTGGCAATGAAAGTTTAATCGGCTATTCTGTAATAGATAATTCACTGAAATATTCAGAGTACCGATATGAACTCTGGAATTTTCTAAGAACTGATTGTTTATGAGATGTTTCCATTCGAAAAAAAAATCACTAAATTGATTGATGGAGAATAAGATTCTAAATATTTTAGATGTGCGTGTATTGAAATATTTGGTTGTAGTAATTATTCTAAGATACATTTCTTCATCAATTTAATTTAGGATCATTTTCTTTATAAGTCGTATTTTCTCTGAAAATAATTCTCTATTGTTCGAAAGTCTTTTTATATCCATTTTAGACCTCGAACGGGTTTTTAAAAATTTTTTCATTGTCTGATATATTTATTCATATATTTTTTTGTCTCTGTATATTCAGACATCATACTAAATAAGGGGGCATCTATTAATTACTTGAGAGAATTTTTGCGATTTTTCGCTACCCCCACCCCCCTTGATTAGATGCCGTGAGATTTTGCTGGATCCTCTCCCCCCTCCTCAAATCTAACGTGAGATTTTTAAACTGCATATTTGTTATGTAAATGAGTTAAACTGTGCTCGATTCCCTTAAATTTGTTTAAAAAACAATATTCTTATAATTTTTTCTATTGAAGTATAGAATCACAATGAGATTTAATAATGAAATACTTAAATAGTAACTACTGAAATTTATTAAAGAATATTCACTCTAATTCAATCCACGGAGACTCATGTATATTCTCAAGAGTGACTACTACATAAATACTTTTTATTAAATTTATAAATCGAAAATGCACCCCCCTACGGCCTTTTCGAGGGGGCATGGAGCTGAAAGTACACTTCATAATTATTATTTTGAATTAATTTTTTTTCATTTCATAATTATTATTATCATTAATATTCAAGAGAAAAATTTTTCAAAACAGTAGTGGAAAAAAAGGATGTTAATATTTCCATTTAACTAATAAAAAACAGCAGCAGAGAGCTCCATCGCTAAGGTCGTCGAGATGTGATTCTAACGGATTGAATTATATTTTGAAAAATAACCCTAGAATAGCAAACCCAATTAAAAAGTAA
>JARQZK010000118.1:147500-250074 GCA_030704885.1 Cynegetis impunctata
CATCCGATCAACATTAGAACCCCGAAAACTCGACTTTCGATAACTCGACACTCCGGGAAAATCGACAAGCCTGACACATTTTTTCACTTTGAAAAACGAAACACACACGGTATTTTCGTAAAAAGCTAATTTAATTTAGTGTAATAATAATTATGCTTTTAGACTATTACAGAGCAGTGAATATATAGCTCTGAAAAGACTGAAATTATATTAATAAATCCTAAATGATCATTAAAAGAATAAAACATCAAATATTGCTGTCGCACGTAATAACACTTTGATTAATAAATGAAATAGCTAATTTAAGCATACTTTGAATAAGTCTCAGCGTTCATTAAATAAAAACAATATTTCAAACTCAATGCTTATGGGTAAAGTATTTGATTTTATAAAAGTTTTTTCTTTATGATATATACAGACCTAGCAGGAATACATTTTAAAAATATTTTCATGTTGTACAGGGTGTTCCAAAAACACGAAAAGTATCAAAGTTGGTATTCTTTAAATGGAATACGCTGTATATTATTTCATTTTTGGATTTTTCAGTTAAAACAAATGCCAGTTTTATTAAGGTTTAATTCACCTGAACCTTATGGTTTTTGAAATATCTCGTATTTTGTGAAAATGTAATATCAATTTTAACGCTTGAACTCTCAACTGGTGTTTTTTTTTTAACCAAATTAATTATAAGGCTTACTAACTGGAACATACTTCATGTCGCACTTGTGATATATTGACTGACTTGGTGTGTAAAAATAAAGGTAAAATAATTGCAATCTTTGAACGGCACTAACTTGTTTAACTTAAACGAGACACCCCGTATTTTATATCACCAACAGATGTGAAATTTAATTGTCTATGGAATACCTGAATGCATTCCTATCTATAACTCTTCACGTTTTCACATAAAATGAGCATTTTCATTTTGCAAACTGTACTTAATAATTTAAACAAGTTAATGCCGTTTAAAGATTGCAATTATTTTACCCTCATTTTTACACACCAAGTCTAAGTCAGTCAATATTTCACAAGTGCGACATAAAGTTTGTTCCAGTTAGTAGGCCTTATCATTAATTTGGTTAAAAAAAAGAAAACACCATTTGAGAGTTTAGGCGTTAAAATTGATATTGCATTTTCACAAAATACGAGATATTTCAAAAACCATAAGGTTTAGGTGAATCAAACCTCAATGAAACTGGCATTTGTTTTCATCGTGAAATAATATACAGGGTATTCCATTTAAAAAATAACCACTTTGATACTTTTCGTGTTTTTGGAACACCCTGTACAACATGAAAATATTTTTAAAACGTAGTCCTGCAAGGTCCTTATCCATCCTAAAGAAAAAACTTTTATAAAACCAAATACTTTAGCCATAACTCTTCGTGTCGAATAACGTGAATAACCCTGTATATATATATATATATATATATATATATATATATATATATATATATATATATATATATATATATATATATATATATATATATATATATAAACGCTCCTAGTCGGCTTCTTCAAGTAGTAAATCATGTCATGAGACTATTTGAATAGATCTAATCTCTTCAACATGAAACTGAAGAAACTTGGACGACTGGTCCAGATCGTGGACTCCGCGTCGCTCATGACAATATATGTCTAGCAGTTTTTAATATCCCTTATTACTAATTAGATCAAAATCGATAAATAAATACCTACCATCAATTATTATACGTAAAAGTATTGAATGTTGTAAATATGGTCGTCTACAATATAAATATTTGTTTGTCAATCCGAGCTATTTAGGATCAAAGTTAATACGTAATTCTTCAGTTTATACGAAAATTCGCTTCACCCTAGACTGGAGAAAGATCGACCGGTTTGTTTGGTAAACAGATTTCGAGGTACACTTCATGTCGTCGTTAAATACTCGACTAGCCTTTAATGAGTTCGTTGGTAAACATGATTCCCATTAGAATTTGTTTATATTACGCTCTAGTGTTGTTACTGGCTAATATTCTGAAACAGACAACTGCGAATGCGATGGTGATGATTAGGCCGGTTTACGGAAAGTTCACAATTACACGCAGGGTAGATCGTTAACCTTCCGCAGGAAGTCGCATAACATTAGACAGAGTCGAAATCAAAGCTCGTCTGACATGTGTCAGTCTAAACATGGGAAAATCGAAAATTACAGTGTTGCGTGCATAGCTAAGTGTGTTGCATTCGAAAAAAAATTGAAGGAGTAATTTAGATGCGATTTTTCATGTCATATATATATATATATATATATATATATATATATATATATATATATATATATTCAGAAAGATTTCCGCGGTCGGAAGTATTTGAAAAACTTGGTTCTCGGGATGAACCGCGAAAAAGATTTTTTAAATCTTTTACGCGGTTCATCCCGAGAACCAAGTTTTTCATATATATATATATATATATATATATATATATATATATATATATATATATATATATATATATACATAACTATTAGTTTTTTCTTGGAATAAGGTTCAGACAATATTAAAAGTCAATATTACATGTTCTTTAATAATCCAAACGTTTCGGCCAGGGTTTTGGCCTTTATCAATGGGAACTACAATCAACAACAGGCATTATGTCATAACACAATGTTACACATGAACAGTGATATACAGATACAATAAATTAAAAAATAACATAAAACAATTATGACAGATTGAGCTTTGATTTTTTCTTTGAATCAAAGTGATCAGCAAAGTTTTATGTACCCATACAAGTAATAATATCTACTTAAATATGAAAATATTATTTCTATTTAGTTGAGGAGGCTGAATAATGATGGAAGATGTCATTTAAACTATTTCTACATGTGCAAGACAAGGAAAAGGCGAATCAGACGCCAAAGTAAAGTAGGCGCGGACAAATATTATAAAGTAACGGTGACCCCGCCGCAACGTTCCTGCCACGTAGTTGGAACGTGAGTGCGGCGTTGCGGTATAAGTTCGGGGGTAGTATTATTTACGTAGCTATCACCTTCAAAATGTTCCCCAAATTGGTCGTAGGAACGTGATGGGATCGTAGCAATAACGTTCCCGTCACAAGTAACCATAACTTTACAGTTACCAACAATAGTCGCCGGGTCGTATCAACGACTAAAAATGCTGCTTGGGGAGGGTTCCGTACCATTGACTATTCCTCCCTTAAATATTTATTTTATTTTAATTTTATTATTAAAGTAAAAATACAACTGATTATTTTGGAATATTTCAAGTGCCTACCTGTTACCTTCTATTCATATCATCAAGCAAAAAAGGGCAAAAATATCGAGTTTGTTGTATGGAAGCCTGGTGACAGACAGACGGACGGACGGACAGACAGACAGACAGCGAAGTGTCTTAGTACTAGAGTTAAATTTTTACCTTTTGGGTACGGAACCCTAAAAACAATTCCCGCACTTGATTGTTCACATTTGATACGCTGCAATAGTCTATTATATTCGGGGTAAATACGACTAAAAAGTAATAAATGATAAATTTCAATGCCCTTCTTCAAATATTCCTAGCGGTTCATTCCATCCTTAAAATAGACGGTATTTCCGGTCCGGCCCGCAGTTCAACAAATTTCTCATTGTCATATTTCTTGCATGATTCAACAACCGGCGTTCTACAAGTAAGTAGTAACACTGGAACTTGAACTTCAATAATAGACCGGATGTAGCTGCAGATAAGCAGTGACAAAGTAAAAGGATAAGTACACAAATGGTTTAATTGACTCTGATTCAATTTGAATTATGTACGATTCAATAATATGTAGTTTTGTAGCTGCGCAATCGAAGTTACTCGGAATTATTCGTGAGCAATTTCCTTCGCCTTGGTATTGCAATTTGTAATTAGTGTTCGATATAGATTTTTCAATTAAAGTTTTATCGTGATTATTTGAAATTAAAAGGATTGGGATGTTGATAATGCATTCAGCATCCTTTCTGATTGAATTTTTAAGTAATAACAACATTTCAATACTAGCGAGATAGACAGGGCCGGCCCGTGCTGAGGGTGCACGGCACTCGGGCGGCATTGCACAAAGGGTCGGCAAAAAATAAATTTTTTAAATTCATAAACACATTCAAGAAGATGCCGATCGCTATAAAATTATTACTTTGTACAACGCCAATATGCCGACACGCGCTTTTGCAGTCCTGTGACGAAATGAAGATGCGACGGGTCCATTCTGACCCGACGAAACCAGTTAAGGGTTAATGTAGAGAAATGTTTTTTGTATGTTTATCTACTCCTATTGAATAATATATTCATTATTCAACTGCGTTCTAGCAATTAATAGTATCTATTACCAAACAGCGTGAGTAACAGTTGTTAAATGTCAAACAGGATGAATAAAGATTATTATTATTATTATTAATAATAACTCACTGCTAAAACTCACTATATAGTCTACTAAGATGCCAAACAAGATCGACTGTCACTCATCTGCTAATGTCACTTGAATAATTCTGACGTTTTAAAATTAAGTTAATACTACCTAATTATTGTGAATTTGTATTTGTATCTTAGTATTTATTGTTATAGTCGTAGATAAAGTATAGTATTCAACTTGCGGTAATGGTCATAACTCACTTGATGAATTACAGCACTCGCTTGCTGCAAACTTCATCTGCGTGAGTTCTTTATCAAATTATTTGGAAGAATTACATGTTGGTATTAAATATATGAGAGGGCAGGAATATTAAATAGTGCCAACATGAAAGGCAAAAATAATTCAATTAATATTTTTTCCCTACTTATGTGTAGCTTTACAGATATTTTTAACGATGCCTATCATTTTTGCTCATAGTGAGAGATCTTTTTCAAAATTAAAAACTATCTGAGATCGGCAATGAGCCAGAATAGGCTTACAAATTTGACTACGATAAGCATGGAGAAAAATACCTGCGAAGCCTTAAATACGACAGATTTAATTAAATATATAGGTATATATGGGTATATATCAGTGGCGGCTCGTGAGGTTCTGGTTTGAGGAGGCTACAAGAGGTGTTAAAAAATACACCATAGGCGAAAATTTTTAGGATTTCAAGGTCAACCGCCTCATAATTTAAAGAAAATCAAAGTAAAACAAGCACTCTAAGCTATTAATTTGTTTTCACTTTCGAGTGTCTACCTTGAGACCTACAACTCCTATTTACAATATTCACAAAAACTCTTCTCAGCCAATTAATCAATTCATCTATTCATCAATTTTTTTTTCTTTCACAAAATAGGTACCTACCTAACTACTTAACGAATTTGTTAACAGCTGGTGAGAGCAAATAAAAAGTTATTATATATTTTTGAAGATTAGCGGGATTCTGCGATCTTTAACGTTAGCTACATGATTTTTTGTCTTTCGCCAAAAGTTTTACCAATTCCTTTTCAATAGACAACAAACTAATATTTTTCAAACGATCCTGGCTCATTGAATTTCGTAAATAAGTTTTAATTCTCTTAAGAGTGGAAAACGAGCGCTCTATGGAAGCCGATGTCACCGGGATAGAAACAATTAGACATAAGAGTTTATAAACTTGGGGTAAATCTTGATTCAAATCATTATCAAAAAGGTATTTAATAGTCCTCACATGATTTTCATTTTGCCCCAAAATTTCATTTTCATTATAAACAACACACAGTTCACTTTTTATGGCCACCTTATCAAAAAAAGTGTATTTTTGACATAAATTTTCCAAAAGGTTATCTGTAAAATTAGCCGAAAATCCGGTTAACAAATTCTTATTGAGTAAGTCGAAGAAATGCAGTTCTTTCAAATCAGAGAACCTTATTTCTATTTGACCCCTAATAGTATCCAAAATTTCATAAAATATTTGCTTATAGTGAAGCTCTGCGCAACTGAATTTCTTTCGTTTTGGGCTAAATTGAGTCGTATCATCAGTAGTTTGAAATACAGAAATAGTTTTTTAAAATAAACTTCTGCACGAAATTCTGAAATATTTTCCAAAAGAAACTTGAGCCGATTTCGTGAGTAAATTACATCTGAAAACTTGTGCTGTAAGATTTGAAAAACTATTTCTGTTTGTTCAAAAATTAATTTAAAGATGTTTAAAAATATATAAATTCCTTATCTTGTAAGTAAGATATTAATCCGCGTGCTGTATTTAAAGTTACTTTATCGGTGAAAAATTCCTCACTTTCAACTAGGTATAGAATTAAATCCTCAAATCCTAAGCGGCCCCAAACAGAGACATTTTCACTAGTAAAAAGTAAACACTGCCAACAAAATAATTTATTTTTTACCTGTGATCCGGTTAGGCAAGGATGTCTCTCATAATTCCTTGTATTAAAACCGCGGTTTTGTTGTCTGTTACGCTGCACCAAATTTTTTAATTGTAGGTCGCAATGTTTTTATCAAAACTTTATCCTCATAACTTAGTGCACTAAAGTTATGGGATAACAAATATTCCACTAAGTCACCATTGAAATTTTTGAAATTAACTTCATTAACCAGACTCATTTTAAAACAATACGCGAGCAATATAAGTAAACACGCTGCTGTTTCGGCCATTAGTAACTACGATCACACTACGATTCAATTAATGTTTCCAACGAATTCACTCGATGTCACGCGAAATTCTATAGTAAGTTGTGATTGGTCGACATTGTATAAGACTGGATTCCTATCCGTGTTGCCATTTACATGTGTGTTGCTTTTCTATTACTATGAAGTATTCATTCGGAGTATTTGCACCGTTGTTTGCTTTTCTGTGGCAGGCATAATGAACTTTGAGAATATACCTTCCTGAGCCTCCGCAGCGTTGCCACAAATCTTGAAATGAATGAAATGCAGTAAGTGTAAATACCTTCTATCTTAATTAATAAATTATATTATATAATGTAGGTTGCAAGGAAGGTAGGTGCAGAAAATAATATGATTTTGATTAATATGAATATGCTGAATGCTGACTATTCAATATATTATATATATTAGTGATACTAATTAATGATATATAACGGAATATTATTGAGGAGGCTTAGCCTCCTTAGCCTCCTTTGACTAGCCGCCTCTGGTATATATATATATATATATATATATATATATATATATATATATATATTTATTATTATATATATATATATATATATATATATATATAATATATATATATATAAAATTATAAATATATATTTATATATATATATAAATATATATATGTATATATATATATATATATATATATATATATATATTCATTCGAATTGTTGTTGCCTGTGAACTATTTCTAATCTTTTGATAATTATTAGCAATAACAGGCTTGTTGAATCTGAAAAAACTCGATTTTATTAAAAAGTTGACGTTTCGCCACGACATTCGTGGCCTTATCAAATAGTTTTGATAAAGCCACGAATGTCGCGGCGAAACGTCAACTTTTTAATAAAATCGAGTTTTTTGAGATTCAACAAGCCTGTTATTGCTAATAATTATCAAAAGATTTTATATATATATATATATATATATATATATATATATATATATATATATATATATATATATATATATATATACAGGACTATTAAAATTCGAGTCTATGCATGGTGATTCCGATAACGGTAAGAGATAGAGGGTTTGTTAAATGGGAGAAATGTAGCGTATTTCAGAGGTTAATTATATGAATAAAAAAAAATCTAACCTAGCTTTTTTAGTTCTGCAGTTATACAGAAAAAATCGAAAATTTCGAAATTCTTCTTTTGCCTATATCTTTTTATTTTACAAAGATTTTTTTTGAATTTTGCTCCTTTTCCATGGCAACTTTTTGTAGCCTTTCCAAATATATAATAAAATGTATATACAGGGTATCGTACACATTGGGCCACCCTCAACTTTTCATTTTCAAATACGGACCTGTATTTTTTATTGAATTTTTTCAAATGCCAAGATTCATGTTTCATATTGTTGTTTTATTTTTATCTGAATCATAAAGTGTTTTGGAAATACTGAACTAATTCTAGGAATTATATACCTTATTCTACGATATTTTCTTTCAATTACAGCTGAAATTTTAAAAAAATTTTGAAATTTTTCTGGTAATAGTTCAATATTTCTAAAACACTCTGTAATTTAGATGAAAATACTACGACAATATGAAACATGACTCTTGGCATTCGAAAAAATGCAATAAAAAATACAGGTCCGTATTTGAAAATTGAAAGTTTAGATTGGCTCAATTTATACTATACCCTGTATATAATTATTATTCAGATATATTTGGATAGCCTACAAAAAGTTGCAATGGCAAAGTGATAATTTGTTAAAAAAAATCCTAAAATAAAAAGATATAGGCAAAAGAAGAATTTCAAAGTTTTCGATTTTTGCTGTATAACTCCAGAACTAAAGAAGCTAGGTCAGATTTTTAAATCCATATAATTGACGTCTGAAATGTGCTACTTTGCCCCCATTTAACTATCCCTCTATCTCTTACCGTTATCGAAATCCCCATGCATAGACTCTTATAGTCTCACGACAAAAAGTTGGCAACTGGCCCGATTTTAAAAATTCCAATGGATATCGATAAAACACATATGATTTAATTAGGGCATTTGAATTCCCAATTTTTACCAACGAAGAAAAAAAATTGTAGCGTTTTTTAGATAGGCATTACGACATGCGCATGCGCCAAGGTCGATATGTACGGAGTCCTAAAAAAAAATGCGTCGAAGTGCTCTGTGTGCCATGGTAACCAAGCGACGTTGATAGCTTAAGCTTGATTCTGCGTCTGTGTCTGCTTCCCATCCATAGAGATATCTTATCACTTAGATTCATAATTTGCAGCAAAATGATCCGGGATAGGATATTCAAATTCGACAGTCAAACAATGAATTTTTTGCTAAATTTTCACGGATTTTATTCGTAATATCGACTTATTAATACATTTATTGCAATTTTCCTTCATTTCATTCGTAATATCGACTTTCATTGTTATTTAATATATATACTAGATATATTCAAAAAATATTGACGACATGCACATGCGCCAAGGGTTTTATCATTCCTAGTGCTACGCAGTAGGGTGTCCTTCATTATTATTAGTAAATATCATTTAAAATATATAAACGGTTTCTATCTATATTTCCATTTCTACATACGTTGCATAAATTTCGTAATTAATTTTGAAAGATTGCGATATTAGGTTGGAAAAAACTGGAGCAAAAAACTCAATGCAAATAATAAATCGAAAGAAATCAATGTGTATATGTTTTGACGAATGTAATGGGAGGTTATGTTATTTTAATTATCAGTTATTGCTATTTTGCGGTCGTGACTCATTTATAGTTACAAACAAATTTATTTTGTATGGAATATTCTTAGAATAAACAATCACTATGTTGTTATCATAAATGTGTCATCACGGTTCACCGACATGAGAGAATCGCCTCGGAAATATAAATTTAGCTATGAAAATATCGTAAAAAAGTAAATGGAAAATCAATCATGCTTTTATGATATCGCTAAAATTCATCTTCAATTTTCGTCGTTTTATTACAGTCTCAGCTGGTTAGTATTATTTATATCAACCTGAATGTTTATTTACTTCACATAAAATACTCCCATTAATAATTAATTACTAGAATTTGGTATTAATATAATAAATATACATTAGTATGTATATATATATATATATATAGGGGAGACCGGGTACAAAAGTAACTACGGGTAACAAAAGTAACAAATGCTCTGTGAGTTTAAAGAATTGTCAAAACATTACTTAGGTGCTGTCAGGTGATAGCCAGTGGCGCCACCTTCAGTTGCATTCAATCGCCGCTCGCGCCACGCACAGTTAGATCGTGTGAGAGGACGCTACGCGATTTCACAAATCAAAAGTAAATTTTTTGACGTTTACTTATTTAATGTTTATGTAGTATTAAAGGTATGATATTAATCTGAATATTTGCATATTGATACTCGATTAGATTGATTTTACAGTGCTTAAATTCGTTTTAGTCTAGCATGTTCCGTTTCGAGGTTATCTTTCATGTTCTAACAAACATGCTGTAGGGTACAAAAGTAACGCAGTCCTATGGGTACATAAGTAACACGTTAATTTTGTCCCCGTATTGATTTACTCTAAGTAAACTTTTTATGTGTGTGTGTTTATTTCAACAAAATGCCGCGACAACGCATAATAACCACCGCACAAATAACAACTAACATGGAAGTCTATCGAAAAGCGGCTGAAGAGCATTTTAATGATGGTGAAAAAATTAGAGCCATGGCAAAAAAATTGAATGTCTGCCAAGTTACATTGTATAGATATATGAAAAAAATTTAAGCTAGAAATACTAGCGCAGTTGTAGACAAGGAAAATAAATTTGATGACGAAGATTGCTTCTACCTCGTTTGTTTAGAAAATTTTAGCAATAGTCGACTGAATGAGCAAAGTTTACATTGTTTCGAATGCAAAATGTGGTATCATAGGTACTGAATGCGTCAATGAATAAGGTGTGCCATAATTGCGAGTCTGAATAGAGAAGACTGTCACTGAATTTTCCAATAAATATTTGTTTGATTAAATATGTCATATCATATTCATTACAAACCCCTTTGCCCTGTTACTTTCGACCCACAACGTGTTACTTTCGACCCGCCAACGTGGTCGAAAGTAACAAATGACAAATTTTTTTAAAGTTTCTGTGATTCATGCAAAATACACAATAATAAGGTAATTTGAGATGCTAATGTATAGAACATAAACGGAATTTATGTATGGCTATATCAATTTCACCGAAATAATAACACCCAACGAGAAACCAAGGCGAAAGTACAAAATGTTACTTTTGTACCCGGTCTCTCCTATATATAGTGCCCTCCACATGGAAGCTTTTTTATTATTCAGAAATTTTTATTCTTGATAAAAATTGGTGCCTTACGAAAAACATTGATTTGGGATGTCAAAATTGTAAATTTCTGAACGGTGTACACGGGAGAACAAAAATAGAAATTTGGATCAAGAGTAAACTACTCTTATTTTCGTCATTATTGAAAAATTTCATTTAGAAAAGTTTAGGTCAGCCATCTACGCAACAAAACAAAAAAATTTTTTTATGGTGCCAACAAATTAAAGCTACACTAACCATTAATCAACTCTTATTGCAGAAGAAAAAAAAAGATTATAACTAGGATGTCATATACGCCTTTCAGGGCGCCTCCCTCATAGTATTATAATTGATTTAATATATTATTTATTGTCATTAAATCATACTGATAGAAACTATGAACATGCATATAGAGTGAAATATCAAATTTGCACCAAAAAACTAGTCAAAATTCAAACCATTTTCAACAAATATCGATATACTAGTTCAAATAATAAATTGGACTAAATTTTACATTGAAATATTACTATACTAATATGAAGGTCACCTAAGGTTAGGGTTGCCATCACCTAAACTGCCGATGCCGGACAAAAATATTAAAAACCCCGGACATTTCTGTGAAATTTTGTTTTTCCCCGGACACCCCGTGAAAATTTTTTTTTTGAATAAAATAAAGCATCGTTTATATTTTAGTTTATTTAAGCTTTAAACCGCTGGTTTGCCATATAAACAGAACAACAAAAAACAAATACAAATAAAATTCTATTATACATAGTTTACAGTTATCACTTTTTTTTTGGTATCATTATATAGAAAACAACTCATGACGATAATTTTTGGTAGATCAAAAATCGAATAGACTAGATTCTACATTGTAATAGCAAATTATAGAATAGGTCATCTACTTCGGTTAGATAGGTTAGATACCCAAAAGTCTGAATTATTTATTAACTATGAATCAAAAGTAAGGAACAAATTTTAATTTTAACGAGATCAAGTTCTTTTTACTAATTCAATTTAACTTGGAATTTTCCAGACTTGCCAATTTTTCCCAAAATGTCTTTATTTTTCATCATGAATTTTTAAAAGTCCGAGCGACTCAAGTCTTCCAAATTAGACTATAGATATTTTGATCAGAGAGGAAAGCGTATGTGTATTAAACAAGTTTCTCTCTTTCCTTTATTACTGCGACCCTAGCGAAAAAACTAACTCTACATTCGCATTGTGAGCTGGTATACAAAAATATTATTATGCAATTTTGAGCAGTTTAGAATATAGATATTTTGAAAAAATTCGGCCACAAGTGGTTTGCATTTAATAGCTCATCTCCGTCACTGACACTCAAGCTTCACACACCCGGACAAAAAATTTGTCCGGGTTTTACCCGGACATATTTTGAAAGCCCCGTCCGGACGACCCCCGGACGCCCCCTAAACTAGGACAAATCCGGGGAAACCCGGACGGATGGCAACCCTACCTAAGGTGTATATGAGATCCTGGTACTCTTTATGGGGCTTGAACAATAAAAAATGGATTGTTTTCGGTGCTCCTCTGTACACCAGAAATTCAGAATTTTGACATATCAAATCGAATTTTTTCGCAATGCACCAATTTATATCAAAAATAAAAATTTCTGACAAATGGAAAATTTATTATTTGTTATTATTTTTATATATAATTTGCCACCATATGTTGAAAGCTGAAAAAAGGAAAACTTTGCATTTATCTCTATAGATGTGCAGGAATAACCTTTGTCAACGACTTCCTTTACGCACTTAAATAAATATACTTATACTAACATTTATTCTATACCTTCGCTTATTGTGTGTTCCATTGCACTTGTTTTGTGAACCAACAAAGTTTTATGTTTGCGTTCTGATTAACCCATCATCTCTAGTATTGGTTTTAGCTCGCACTCAATTTTTGCCGAACTGAGGCCGAGGGAGATTGGTTGATGAGGTTCGATTCAAACATTCGGACCTGTATCATTTTGGTTCCTGCTTCTTTTCTAAAGAAAATAAATATATCAAAAAATATTTCAGTGAGACTTTTGGGGGAGACTCTTATGATTTAAATAATCAGTTCCAAAGGGGACCATCTAACTTTGTGGTCTAATATATATTAACTGTTTAACTATTAATATAAGTAAGTAAGTAAGAGTTTAATTAGCACTGAGGCACTTTTTTTCGAGAGATTTCCACTTAATGTTATTATTACATTGCATTGCTTCCTCGAAGTTTTATTTCCAGTCGTATTGTCCTAGAAAATAATAGACTATTGGAGCGTATCGAAATTTTACAGTGATGTAAAATCGTTTTTATATCCCTTTCATACGTCTTTGACCACTATGTTTGAGGTTTTTTTGATGTAAGATTATACATATATATATATATATATATATATATATATATATATATATATATATATATATATATATATATATATATATATATATATATATATATATATATATATATAAATATATATATATATATATATATATATATATATATATATATATATATATATATATATATATATATATATATATATATATATATATATATATATATAGCAGCTTGTATGATAATAGGCCAAGCTACAGAGATTTTTTCATGTAAAAAATGTTGAAGAAAACCAGCTCCGCCATTGTTTGTAAAATAGTTCCACATGATATAGTGATATGTTTTTCACTCGACCTTATTATTTATATCTTTGTTATTAACAATTTTATGCAAAAAAATTTTTTAGTTTTTTGCTTATAAAATTGAAACTATCAGTGTAATCGTGATGATGTCAATAGACTCATTGTAGAAAAAGAAAAGAAGGAAAAAATGAGAGGTCGGACGACTCGATCAGACCCTTAGCCTATAGGAAAATCGGAAAAAACCAGCCAAAATGCAGTTTTTAAAAAAATTCATAACTCGGTTATATTTTGAGTTTGTAGCGTAGATCCTCCGGTTAGTATTATTTATCAATATAAACTTTATTTGTGCGAAGAGCAGGAACTGTCCGATGCATAGTTTTTGATCTGTGGCCATTTGAATATTTTACTATGCAATTTTCCAGCAGACCTGAATGCGACAGGTATGGCTCAATTTCAATTTACAAAAAAGATTTTGAAAGTAAAATTATCATAGTTCACAACGTTCATCTTGGTTTTACATGTAAACGCTGAGAAATATGTTAAAAAAAAAGCTGAACCACCACTCTTCAACTACTCTCACGCGCTCGGCCCTTTTTCATCATGTTCAGCTTTATTTTTAACATATTTCACAGCGTTTTCGTGTAAAATCAAGATAAACGTTTTGAACTATGAGAATTCTACTTTCAAACTCTTTTTTGTAAATTGAAATCGGACCATACCTGTCGCATTCAGGTCTGCTGGAAAATTGCATAGTAAAATATTCAAATGGCCACAGATCAAAAACTATGCATCGGATAGTTTCTGCTCTTCGCACAAATAAAGTTTATATTGATAAATAATACTAACCGGAGGATCTACGATTCAACTCAAAAAATAACCGAGTTATGAATTTTTTTAAAAACTGCATTTTGGCCGGTTTTTTTCGATTTTCCCATAGACTAAGGGTCTTATCGAGTCATCCGTCCTCTCATTTTTTTCTTCTTTTCATTTCCTACAATAAGTCTATTGACACCATAACGATTACTCTGATAGTTTCAATTTTATAAGCAAAAAACTAAAAAACGCCATTTTTTGCATAAAATTGTTGATAACAAAGATATAAATATTAAAGTCGAGTGAAAACATATAGCTATATCATGTGGAACTATTTTACAACCAATGGCGGAGCTGGTTTTCTTCTAACACTTTTTACACAAAATGCTCACTCTAAATCTCTGTAGCTTGGCCTATAAAGATAATTATACGTTGGAATATTCATTTGAAATGGAGATACATAGTTTCACGAGATCCGACGACATGAAAATCCCATTCACCCTTCAAGGGAAAATGTTTGAACATTCGACATCGGTGCCACACACGTTGGAAACAATAGACAGACTGTTTCGCCCTGCAACGAGCTCATCAGCAGTGTGGATTATAGGTCGTTTCCCACTCGGTCCGTGGTTGTCAATATGTACCAGGGGAAAAAAAAATATATATATAATACATTAAAAAATCTCGAAAATGAAACTTTTCCTCGCACCACACTTGTTGTCTTTCGATACAGTGTAGTATTCTATTATTTTTCGGAAAAGATGCGACTCAAAATGTTGTGAAATTAATCAACGATGTCAACGCTGAAATAGCACATAAAGAAGTGCAATTTCATTTCGTACTAATATACATTTTCGCTCGACTGAATCACCTACATAGTTAACAACGGAATAATTTAATTTCCAACCCCGTAGTAAATAATCTCATGCATATACTTTAGAGCCTACCTTCTACAGTTAATGAGGATGTTAGTAATTGAAAATGCAGAAAATCAATGGGAACCTCTAGACACATTCCTACATTTTAATTCAGTTTAAACTGCAACTATAATTTCCTGTACGCAATTTAAATGATCATAAGAATGAAGTGTTGCTAATGAATATCCTAATCTAGTGGTATTGCTATTAACCGCGTAAAATTAATTATCACATCTTGATCTCAAAGAAGCGATAAACTGATGTTTTCGCTGAATAATGAGAGATTAAACCGTCTCTATATGACATGTAGAAAACAACCATGTATCATTTCTTACTGTGTGTAACCGTTTTTAATTTTTTTTCGAAATAAATTTTTATTCTAGAAGGCTATGGATACGTTCAAATAACTAATTTAAATCCGAAAATGTTTGTGAAAATACAACTTAACTGTTTTCGATCATATATGTGACGTTTAATTTTGAAATTTTTATTAATATTTTTTTTTAAATTTGGCAACATGCTGGCTCGTCGGGTTAGAAAAAAAAGTATTTTGTTACGATTAATTTGATACCGCATTCTAATAGGTTGTTAGAATTGAAATTATTTATTTGAACGTATCCATAGCCCGCTGGAATAAAAATTTATTTCGGGAAATAAATAAAAATACTTTTACAAACAGCAACAAATGATACATAGCTTTATTTCACTGAAAATATACCAGGTGCCCCATTTAAAAATCGAAAGTTCATGTCACTCCCGGTGAAACCGAAATTTGCATGAACTTGTTAAAAAATGCAGTTTTATGCATTAAACAGATATAGTTCCGTTGACTATCTATACCGACTTCAGCAAGGCTTTTGATAAAATCAGTCTTAACATCTTGCTGAGCCGTCTGGCCGGAGTCGGTGTAGGTGAATGTCTTCTTAGATGGGTTGAATCTTACATCAAAAATCGCTCACAATTCGTCTCAATCCAGGGATTTTGCTCAAAATCATTTGTTACCTCGTCTGGGGTACCCCAGGGGTCATATCTGGGACCTTTATTTTTCATTATTTATATCAATGAAATCAGGCATTGCTTCCGTCATTGTGATTTCCTGCTTTACGCGGCTGACTTAAAGGTTTACACTTCTATAACTAACCCTGAAGATTGTGACAAGCTGCAGGATGACCTTGACCGTCTTGCTGGTTTCTGCGATGAGAACTGTTTATTTCTAGATTTGGACAAGTGTATTTCTATGACCTTCACGCGAAACTTGAATCAGGTAAACCACATTTATTGCATAAGGGATGTAACTCTGCAGAAAGTCTGCAAAAGATCTTGGGGTGATGTTCGATCCTAAACTCATTTTTGATCTACACATCAATTCCGTTGTTAACTCGTCTTCTAGGATGCTGGGTTACATCCGTAGGAAGTGTGAGTCATTCAGAAATGTTAGATCGCTTTTATGTTTATTCAACTCTTTTGTCCTCAGTAAATTAATTTTTGCCAGCATAATCTGGAGCCCCAGACAGATGGTATACATAGACCGCCTAGAAAAGATTCAGAATAAATTTTTAAAATTTATTTCTTATAAAACCAATTATTTAATCCCCAATGGTGATTATTCTCTGGCGCGGGATCACTTTTGCATTATTTCTTTGTTTGATCGTAGAATTATTTCGGATGTGCTTTTCCTGTACAAGATCGTTAACGGTTTGATAAGCAACCCCGCTGTTCTCGCATATCTTTATGAATGTTCCCCAGAGGTCTCTAAGGGCTAGTGAGTTGTTTCACCTACCGCTAAGAAATACTTATTCGGCACAGAATTCGCCCCTCTGCCGTATAAATCGTTCTAGCAATAAAATACAGAATAATATTGATTTTTTCTCAATGTCCCTTTCTGGGATAAAAAGTGCATTGAAGAGGCACAGGGGTGACTTCTGAATTCTGATTTTTAATATCTAATTCATGTTAATTTTAGTAATACTTACTGTTCTTTTTTTTTGTGTAATTTCTTAATTGTTAGAGTAATATGCTTTGTAATTCGCAATAAATAAATAAAAATAAATAAATATATATATATATATATATATATATATATATATATATATATATATATATATATATATATACAAGTAGAGCAGAATTATCGGTATAGCCCGCTTATATGGAAGCGGCCGTTGACACGTGTTTCGGACTCTTTGGTCCTCATCAGAACGGCGTAGCCAAGCATTGGATTGAAAACTTGGAGATGAAAATAGCACAACAAACGAAATCCCCTGCTACGGAAGACAATCACACATTTGTGGCTTATTGTTTGAACTCTCCAGTTTGGGATATTTGGTCAAACTTTGCCACGGAGGCGATTAATGCCATCCGCGAGATCTCAGACCGAGTAAATAAACAACAACAAAGACATTAGTCGCGGGAAAATATTAAACAAGTAGAGCAGAATTATCGGTATAGCCCGCTTATATGGAAGCAGCCGTTGACACGTGTTTCGGACTCTTTGGTCCTCATCAGAACGGCGTAGCCAAGCATTGCATTGAAAACTTGGAGATGAAAATAGCACAACAAACGAAATCCCCTGCTACGGAAGACAATCACACATTTGTGGCTTATTGTTTGAACTCTCCGGTTTGGGAGATTTGGTCAAACTTTGCCACGGAGGCGATTAATGCCATCCGCGAGATCTCAGCCCATATAAGCGGGCTATACCGATAATTCTGCTCTACTTGTTTAATATTTTCCCGCGACTAATTTCTTTGTTGTTGTTTATTTACTCGGTCTGAGATCTCGCGGATGGCATTAATCGCCTCCGTGGTAAAGTTTGACCAAATCTCCCAAACCGGAGAGTTCAAACAATAAGCCACAAATGTGTGATTGTCTTCCGTAGCAGGGGATTTCGTTTGTTGTTGCTATTTTCATCTCCAAGTTTTCAATCCAATGCTTGGCTACGCCGTTCTGATGAGGACCAAAGAGTCCGAAACACGTGTCAACGGCTGCTTCCATATAAGCGGGCTATACCGATAATTCTGCTCTACTTGTTTAATATTTCCCCGCGACTAATTTCTTTGTTGTTATATATATATATATATATATATATATATATATATATATATATATATATATATATATATATATATATATATATATATATATATATATATATATATATATATATATATATATATATAATGCCCGTATTTAACCATGCCATTTTTAAATTTCACCCATAAATTTGTCATCATCATGATATGATGATGAAACTGTGAAATGCTCGTGAAGATTGTTGAAAATGATGTAGAACTAAAGCGTAAAGCTACAGTTCCACCGGTTGCTGTTGCGTGTTTCCGAAAATGTTCCCAAATATTCCTAAACGTTCTAAAATTTCTTTATGTTTCGGCAACAAATGCTGACTGTTCCTACTTGTAGCCGGTTTCCATTTTGAGCGGTAAACTTCAAAAGAAAATAGGAAACATGTATAAACAAATCCGTGTTGCTATCTTAGTGGAAATGTATCGAGAACGCAACTGGTAAACATTCGTGTCGCAGATTTTCAGTGTGCAGTGAAGTACGAAAACGAATAAATATATAGCTACGTTTCCACCGGAGAATATTGAGAAACAATTTGTTGATGTTGCTTGTTTCCGTAAATGTTCTAAAATGTTCCTTAAATTTATTTATGTTTCGGCAACAAATGTTGATCGTTTCTACAAAATAATATGCAACTATTGACAATTTTAGTTGCTTCAGTGGAAATAAGAAATTTACGTATGTTGTCATAAGTTTCTACTGTTGGCAACAAGGAGAAACATTCAGCAACAAGATGTTCCTCCGGTGGAACTGTAGCTTAATATCAGTTCATAGTGTTATAGCATTGAATAATTGAAACAAATGTAGGGCGGTGGCGATACTTCTTAGGAAAAAACTCACCGTTTCTTCCGGTTGAAATATCGAATACATTCCTAAAAAGCAACGCGAATTTGAATTAAATCGCCATTCGAACGATAAGATATGTAAAACGGCCAGGAATTTAGTTCGCCGATCGTTAACAATTCCTAAGTAGCGATTGCCGCAAAACGCAGCGGAAAGTTCAACAAAACGATATTGTGGATTGTGGGTGGCCGGTCAACCGTTGTTATGGTTTCTATATTTACCCCATTCGATGAAGGGTGAACGATTGCTGGTTGTCGACTCTTCGGCGCCTCTCGCACATTTGAAATGCAATCTATATTAAGAATCAGACGACTTTGTGGAGAAATTATGTCGACTTTGTGTCGAACATTGAATTTTTTTGTTCGTAGGGGAGCTACAATCGAATCTGAGATGCAGAAAATTAAACTGATTTCGAACATTTGTCATTAAACTTAAACAAATTGTATTTTGCCCTGAAGATGTTCTAAATCATTCATCTTGTTCGTTCTCCTTAATATACCTCTAACGCTAATTTCAACAAAGATAAATATATCCAGCAAATCACTATCAACAAAATTTATCAACTGAAAATAAAAGAAAATATGATACACAAAAAAAAACTATTTTTCCAGTTTATCATATCAAAAAAAAAATCAAATAAAGCATTTCAACTCCCAGCATTAAGCTTAAATCACTCCTCTTGCGACACAATATCAATAAAGTTTTCGGGATCACTGAAAATATTGGAAAACAAAGAAAGAATGATAAATCAAAATTTCCTGAAAGCAAAATGTCCAGTTTAAAATAAACTACGGTAGTTCAAGTCGTCTCACAATGGTGAGTTAAAACCTCAAGTTACTATTCCCCTTATTTAGGGTTGCCATCCGTCCGGGTTTCCCCGGATTTGTCCTAGTTTAGGGGGCGTCCGGACGGGGCCTTCAAAATATGTCCGGGTAAAACCCGGACAAATTTTGTGTCCGGGGAATCCCGATTGATTTTAAGATGATCAATATATCAAATCAAATCATAGTCAAAAATTAATTTATAATCGTAGGCCTTATACAAGCTGAATCCAGAGAGAAATTTGCTAAATACACATACCGTTTCTCCTCTGACCAAAATAACGTATAATTTTAAAGATTTGAGTTGCTCCCTCTTTTAAAAATTCCTGATGGAAAAGAAAGACTTTTTGGCAGAAATTGGCAAGTCTGAAAAATATCAAGTTAAGTTAAATTAGTAAAAAGAACTTGACCTCGTTAAAATTGAAACTTGTTACTTACTTTTAATTTATAGTTAATATATAATTTAGGCTTTAGGTTACGTAACCTATCTAACCGAACTAGATTACCTATCCTATAATTTGTTGTTAGAATGTAGAATGTAGTCTATTTGATCTACCAAAAATTATCATTATAAGTTGTTTTTTATTTGATGATACCTAAATAAAGACTTTCTGATTATTTTTGTTTCCACATCATTTCAAAAAGAGAAAACTGTAAACTGTGTTATATTAGTAGATATTTTATTTGTTTTTTGTTGTTTGTTTATATCACGAACAAGGGATTTGAATTTTTAATGAATGAAAAAATTAAAATATAAACGATGTTTTATTTTATTAAAAAATATATATATTTTACGGGGTGTCCGGGAAAGGACTAAATTCCCACACAAATGTCCGGGGTTTTTAAATTTTTTGTCCGGCGTCAGCAATTTAGGTGATGGCAACCCTACCCTTATTGAACTTCTTCAACAATGCAGTTCGGTTTGAATCCCCTTAGTATTTTACTGAAGTTTCCAGATAATTGAGATTGTATATAAATATATGTATCATAGAACTTTACAATTATTATTAACTCAACATCTGACGAAGAACTAGTACTTCGAAACGTGCGTCATGAAGTATTCCAATATGAATATTCCTGAAAATTTTTACTAACAGTTTTTGATTATGACAATTATTTTTGTGAGGATGATAACCAAAGGGTTATTTTGTATTGTAGACAATGCAAATCGAAGAATCGTTATGGTTTATTTTCAATAAAAGTTTGCACATTATAAATGGCTTCGGATAGAATATTGCTTACAGTTACTTTTCTCTGGTGTGATATCACGTATTTATTAAGGGATAAGTCTGTAAGCGTTATGTAATAAAATAAAATAGGAAAATTAAAAAAAAAACACACGAACAGGAGAGCTCCATCAATAGGGTCGCATTTTTCAGGAAGTGCATAATTAGAGATTCACGGCTTGACTTGATATTCAAGCTACTTGATTTGACTTGATTATCAAGTAAAGTTCAAGTCAAGTAGTAGTTTTTAATGTCAAGTCAAGTATTTATTTATCAAGTACTTGAAAAATCAAGTACTTCTATCAAGCTACTTGATTTTTAGCAGTTATATAAATGATGAAGTGTGCAATATGCTTCACCCTCCAATGTTTCGGAAATTGTCTTGAAATTGTTCAGATACTTACAAACTAGATCTATTATCGACCACTCCGAGTCTGTGGGCTTCAAAGTTTTCATATTTACTGTGTTATCGCAAAGAATGTTTATAGACTTTCTCATATTGAGGCCCCATCGCAGTATATCCAAAGTTGAATTCCATCTTGTTATGACATCAAATTTGGCATAGCCATTGTTAAATTCTATTAGTGCAAAATTTGCCGAAATCATTGCGCAGATTTTCAGATTTCTTAATGCCTTTTCAATGCCTTTTTAATGCAGATGTTCCAAAATTTTTCATTTTTAGTACGGTATTTTTCGTTGTGCAAAGCGTGCACTTCCCTTGCTTATCAGTCTTTTAGTCTTTTTCGTACTCTTCGGATCTTGTTCAACGGTCAAGTAATTTGTGACTTTTTTTCCCATTAGTCTTGTGTGCCGGCTCTTGCACAAGTTCACGATCTTCGGATTGAGAAGTATTTTCCTCTAACACATATTCTGATCCGCTGGTTTCTGATTCCATTATTTCCGATGAATTACTCATTTTTTTCTTCCGCAGGGCACAGGTTTAAACACTTATATAATTTTGTGATGTAACAATTTAACAAGTCACACTTGGACAAAACTACCATTCACCTTGGGCGTGAATGTAAGCATAATAAGCAAGACTGCGCGATTGATGCAGTATGCAGTCAGCTCGGAGCTCGGGGAACCCCCGTATTGTGTCTAAGCGCGAGCGAGCTTGCAGAGATATACACGTGTGTATCAAGATCAAGTAATATCAAGTAGCTTGATTTCAAGATAAGTAATAAATATTTAAAATCAAGTCAAGTCAAGTATGTAAATTGTCACGAGCTTGATTTTCAATTCAACTCAAGCAGTTTGTTAAAATATCAAGCTACTTGACTTGATGAATCTCTATGCATAATTACCGAACTAAAAAAAAGAAAACAGTTTATTTTATTGTAAACAAAATTCGTGCATTGTACATTGATGAAAGCGAGTCTAGATTCGATAAAGTTACTGTGGAGAGCAGCGTAGTTGAGAAAAAAAGTTGAAAACCACGAAGGAGCGTACCTTACTATCAACTCAATCCACTCACCAAATTTGAACCCTTTAACTCGATCTGAAGAAGCTGTGGATTCAGAAAATTTTCTAAAACCACGAATACAATACATCTATATGTAAAAATGATGTCGAAGGAAATAAAAATTGAATTTTATTTTCCTTACATGAACTCAATATACTTGCAAATTTTCAACCCTTTAACTCAATGTGGGGGGTTTGAGGGTGCATAAATCAGATTAATTTAAGCTCCATACAACCTTTAAAACAACCAAGAACTCAAAATGTCGATTATGTTCTTTATAATTAATTTCACATATTTTGCCGTCAGTTTCCAAATTTTCTATCCTAGTATCCTTCAAACCAATCTCATTGTTTGTTTTCCCTTTTCGTAAGTAACAAGCTCAAGGACTTTGTTAATATGCTGACATAAATTTCTCGAACTCACTAACTATAAAAATATTCCATGTATCCTCAGATTCTCACGTTTTTCATTCGAATATATTAAGAAGGATTCGGTGTTTTTTACACGTCCGCCCCATAATTAATAGCCACAAAGAATAAAGAAACCTTCAGTCGAACTGGATTCGTTTAAATTTTACTTCACGCTATAAAAGACGAGATGATATGTATAATGTTACAAAGGAGCATAACTGGTCGTTCTTGTCACTTTGTTTTTGGTCGTATTTTAACCGAAAATAGTAGACTATTGTACTGTATTGAAATTCAACGGTCAGGTTTAACGGGAGTGGTTTTTATATTCGTTCATTTGAAAATAATTTATTTTATTGAAGAAAAAAAATCAGCGAACTGAAGAACCACGCCTTAATAGTAAACTCTAATCAAAATTAGAAGATAATGTATATTAAATTCAGAAAAAAAAACATAATTTCGGATGTGAATCGCGATTGAGGATAATAGTTGGAACCCATATATATATATATATATATATATATATATATATATATATATATATATATATATATATATATATATATATATATATATATATATATATATATATATATATATATATATATATATATATTTATTTATTTATTTATTTATTCTTACACAACTTATACAATTATTATCATTACCAACACAAATTCAGGCAATTAATTATAAGTAAACACAAGAAACAATCCATGAAAGAACTATATAATACTAAACTATAAGGTCAGGAACAATTTTTTTTTTTTTAAAGAGGTGGGACGTGTGCCCTCTCACACGCGCCCGACCTCCGTACAATTTTTGGCTTCGTTAACTTGAACATTTAGCCATCAATTTATTATAATGAGGGGAACAACTTAAATCCGGACGGATACAAACATCCAGGAACACGGTGGGAATCGAACCCACCAACTCCGTCAACGAAGACGGCATAGCGCTACCTATAGCCTCTCCGCCACCGGAGCTCCCATCAGGAACAATAAAGTAATGAAAACGTTTAAGTTCATGCACCTAAGTGACTGAACACTTGTGTTATGCAATTCCAAAAACACATTACAGTGATGTGGACACTTTTCAGACATGTTTGAGCAAAACATCTCAGCAATTTATCATCTAATATATATATATATATATATATATATATATATATATATATATATATATATATTTATATATATATATATATAATATATATATATATATATATGTATATATATATATATGTATATATATATATATATATATATATATATATATATATAATATAGTAAATAGGGAGTTTATGAACTTAAATGCCGAAATTGCAATAAGATATACGTAGGTCGGACACGTAGAAATTTCAAAAAGAGGAGTAGTGAACACAACATAAATCATAACGAAGATTCAATATATGCTAGACATTTAATAAAAGAGAAACATGCCTTCAATTCGGATTTAGAAATTTTACATCTCGGAACAAAAGGTTCAAAATAATTAAAACTTATGGAAACTTTAGAAATTAATAGGCATGAAAATTCCCAGAAGTTACTTAACAACCAATTATAGTTTGAAATTCGCACCTGAAGAAGCTCTAATGTCAGCGAAACGCGTTGTGTTGTTGTTTATCATTATATGTGAAAATCGTTAAACTCAGAGTTTCATTTCTCAAACACACACACACAGACACACACACATATATATATATATATATATATATATATATATATATATATATATATATATATATATATATATATATATATATATATATATATATATATATATATATATATATATATATTAGTTATGTATGTACCACGTGCGTTATATAGATATTAATGCCCGATGGGCGTTCTCGTGGCCGAAATGTTTTCTTCTGTTCTGAAAGACGTGGTTCAATTGTTTCCGACTGGTGGCGCTGTGTCATATTTATATGTCATGGAGTTGCTAGAAGAAATATGTATGACCGTTTGAAATGTTGGTTTGGTTATCACTCCCGGTGGATGGATGATACTGATGAGCCCCGATAAGGGCGAAACAGTCTGTCTATCAATTTCCATCGGTTGTGATAATCAAATTAACATTTCGAACAATTACCGTCTAGGGTAGTTTGTTGATATTTCGATGCTTCGTGAACTCTTATAACCAGCTCCGCTAGGAGGTTTGTTTGATTAGTTTCAAATAAATGTCCTAGTTCACTTAATTTTATAACCACGGGCGTGTTTTCCGTTTAACACGAATAATTCTTACTTATATTCATTTGCCATTGCGATAAAATTCGGGGCGATTGCTGCCTGCGGTGTGTAATGTTGAATCACATCGAATTGATGTGTCAGCTTTACTCTTGCTTAGCGAATATGGTAGCCACCTTCGGGTGTTCCGGGCGTAATTGTTCTCGTGGCCGAAATGTTTTCTTCTGTTCTGAAAGACGTGGTTCAATTGTTTCCGACTGGTGGCGCTGTGTCATATTTATATGTCATGGAGTTGCTAGAAGAAATATGTATGACCGTTTGAAATGTTGGTTTGGTTATCACTCCCGGTGGATGGATGATACTGATGAGCCCCGATAAGGGCGAAACAGTCTGTCTATCAATTTCCATCGGTTGTGATAATCAAATTAACATTTCGAACAATTACCGTCTAGGGTAGTTTGTTGATATTTCGATGCTTCGTGAACTCTTATAACCAGCTCCGCTAGGAGGTTTGTTTGATTAGTTTCAAATAAATGTCCTAGTTCACTTAATTTTATAACCACGAGCGTGTTTTCCGTTTAACACGAATAATTCTTACTTATATATATATATATAATATATATATATATATATATATATATATATAATATATTATATATATATATATATATATATATATATATATATATATATATATATATATTATAAATATATATATATATATATAATATATATATATATATATATATATATATATATATATATATATATATATTATATATATATATATATATATATATATATATATATATATATATATATATATATATATATATATATATATAATATATATATATATATATATATATATATATATATATATATATATATATATATATATATATATATATATATGACATCAGAAATCTTGGTTCAGGAGGTCTAAAACGGATAAAAATCTACACCCGCGCCTGACTTTCGACTAACTTTGGATACGCTTCAATAGTCTATTATTTTTTGCGAAAATTCGACTAACATCATGAAAAGTACAATTATTGATCGACGATAATGAGAATTCCACCGGGGAAATGAGCACGCATGTCAAAACATTGATTGGGATACTCGATAAATAATTCCAGCACAGCTGTTTCGACCTCATTAGATGTCATCAGAGATATTTTATCTAGATGTAGTTATTGTGGAAGAAAATAAAATTCTACCGAAAATAAGAAAAACAGTGTGTGACAGCGTCTGGTTTTTTATCTGTCAATCTTGAATTATTGGGAATCGTTAGTTTTCTACAATTCGTTGTTATCGAATGAATGTGGTTTAGTCTGCATTGAAACTGCGGTATCAGTTGCGGGGTCACTCCTGGAATTTCTACCAAATAATTTTTGTATGATAAATAGAGTACAATTTTATTTCATCAAATTTTCAACAATAAACATAAAATCGATATTTCAATTTTAATGAAACTCCAAATTATGTTCCATATATTCTTAATATCCTTAAATTCTATCATTTTACGTTAGGGAACGTACCCGTATTACGTGACCCATTCTGAGGGGTGTGGGGATCTTCAAAATACCACGCTTGGTCATAGGGTCAGGGCTAGGGGTAAGGTTTTTGTCACGTAGTCAATATCCTCTGGGAACGTGTTCGATGAAGATGATTGAGAAAAAATAATTGTGAATAACGGAAAAAAGACTTTTGTTTTTGTAAATTAAGTTCCTGTTACAATATGTTTTCACATCAGTTTCTTGATTATATTTTCTTCACTTGTAAATTAAATATGACCCAAATAAAAATTTTTAATTTACTGTCTGCAAAAAAAAGATTTAAAACGATTTTTATGAATTACTACCTGAAAACCGGTGGGGAGGGGTATCTTGGCATATACTACGGGTGGTCACCGAGGCAGGAAGGGGAATAAAAAAATTTAAAAAAATTGTCACGTAGTATGGGGTACGTTTCCTCAACCAGAAGAACACTGGCGTTCGGGTAATTGAACAAGGTGAGCGCTGTCGTGGGACACCCGGGACAAAAACTATTTAAAAACAATGAATTTTTCAGTACAGCAAAGTTTATTCAGAATTTAGTAGAACAAAAACGATATTCTCATTAGTGCCAAGTTCAATGTAACATATTTTCTGATAACAATATTTACATGAACATATAATGGGGGCAATGAATAACTATGCTATCACAACTTTAATCCGAAATACATATATGTAATTATGTATCTATTCTGCATAATTACTAAGGACTTTAGTAATTCTGTTTATAAATTTATTATATATATATATATATATATATATATATATATATAAAATATATATATATATATATATATATATATATATATATATATATATATATATATATATATATATATATATATATATATATATATATATATATATATATATATATATATAATATATAATATATATATATATATAATATATATATATATATATAATATATATATATAATATATATATATATATATATATATATATATATATATATATATATATATATATACAGGGTGTCCCAAGTTCGAGTGCCTATTAGACGTTTCTGGAGAACTGGACATATTTGAAATCTGAAATTTGGGATTATGATATTGCACGAGATTCTCTACAGAGCTGAAATATTTTCGGAGCTCAAGCATTTTTCATGTTTTTCGTTCCTGATATTCAAGTATTCAATTTTGTGTACCTTTCTGTTGACACCATCGAATTTGTTCGAATAATTTTCGAAATAACGGAAAAAAACCGCAAAAAAAGTCAAATGTCAGTATTATGTTCATTTTTCTTATTTCCAACATGCTAAGCGTAAACCGTTTTTAGAACATCGAAGAGGAAGAATGTGGAAAGGTCATGCATCTCATGAATTTGGGAAATACCATCACAGGGTGTTACAAATTTTGTGTCGTAAATTGTGATCAAAAATTGGTCATAACTTCTGTTTTTCAAATTAGAACCCTATTTTATTATGATTGCGTTGGATTCTGCGAAGAAAAATAATAATAGTTTTGCAACATGATTGTGCTCCTAAATTCAATAATTTCTGAGTTATTTGAGATTTTTCGTATTTATGGTGTACGTAGAGTCAAATTCATCGAATCCAAAAAGATTCGATGAATATTCTCATGAAACCATAGGAACATTCTGTAACCAAGATAAATTATGTATTAATGATTCACAAGTGGCAGTGATTTCACAAAATGAGCCGTCGCTATTTCATTATTTGGTTTTGGATTTATTTCTTATATTGTTTTCTTTCAATTATACGCAATACACATTCAAATACAGTTTCAAATGATATTATTTATTTCAAATTCATGATGAATTCTACAGAATGTCGAGTATCCATTGAGAAGTATCCCCATTTGTTTTACAATTTCTGAAAATATGGTTCAAACTTTTTTTAAAGAGTTGATGATGAGGATAATGAAATTAGTGTTTTGAATTATTTCGAAGCGAATGAAAACTCATCTCTTCAATGGAAAGAAAACACATTAAATGGATTTGGTACTTATGATAATAAATAAATAAAAATACTTTTCAAAGCTTAAATTAATGAAACAAAAGATCAGGTAAAATTTTCAATATGATAGCCATTTTGTTCCACACACTTTCGAAGACGTCTTAAAACACCACGGTTAGTCGTTCGTTCTATTTGCTCTCCCTCTAGTGAGTGGAAAGCATCCTCAACACGACGTATTAAATCTTCTTTGCTTCCAATAGGAGATTCATAGATTTTATTCTTTATTGTACCCCATAAATAAAAATCCAAGGGAGTAAGATCAGGAGATCTTGGGGGCCAAGACAGTGAAGAACGGCGTCCGATCCACCGATTACCAAACATTGCATTCAGTTCTTCCGAAACCTCGAGCGAACTATGTGCCGGAGCTCCATCTAATTGATCAAATGCGGTACTCGACTCACTCAACGGTAATTCATCCAAAAAATCAGAAACAAAAGTTCTTAGGATTTCCAAAAATTTTTCTGTATTTAAATTTTCTTCATAAATGTAGTACCGCACTTTATTGTTCATTAAAAGAGCGAACACATTAAAACTAAATTTGTTCTGGGGATTTCTCTGTCTTTTTTCATGTGGATTCTCACTTTTCCAAATGTGGCAATTTTTTCTATTAAATATTCCTTCATTATTGAATTTAGCTTCGTCTGTCCAAATGATCTTTTTCAAAAAATTTTCATCATTTTCAAGTTTTTCTAATATTCTTCTACAAAAATTCAGCCTTTTCATGTAGTCACCTGGTTCTAATGCCCGCCATATACGCTACGGTAGACCGGATAGGAAACCTGTGCAGGTAGACCTCTCCGGTCTACCGTAGCGTATGTGGCGGGCATAATGTATGAACTTTCTCATATTTATAGTCATGCATTTTGTGTTTCTTCAAAATTCGGTTCACTGAATTTCTGCTTACATCGGTTTCATGAGCTGCACATCGAATAGATGCATTTTCATTCGCTTCGAAATAAGTCAAAACACTGATTTCATTCTCCTCATCATCAACTACTACACTTCTTTTATATTGTTTAGGAGCTCTTACACTTCCAAAACTTCGAAAGTTTGAAACATATTTTCGGAAGATCTTCTCCGTCATGGAAGGTGAATGGGAATACTTCTCGTTGAAAGCCCGGCAGGTTCTACTAATAATTCTGTTACATTCACCATGTATAAAAAATAGATCTAGAATTTCATTATTAGAATAACGATTCATTTTGTTAAATCGAGAAATGAAGATAACGAATAACAATTAGACCTGACACTTGTGAATAATTAATAGATAATTTATCTTCTATGGTTACAGAATGTTCCTATGGTTTCATAAGAATATACATCGAATCTTCGATGAATTTAACTCTACGTACACCGTAAATACGGAAAATCTCAAATAACTCAGAAATTATTGAATTTAGGAGCACAATCATGTTGGAAAACTATCATTATTTTTCATCGCAGAATCCAACGCAATCATAAAAAAATAGGGTTCTAATTTGAAAAACAGAAATTATGGCCAATTTTTGATCACAATTTACGACACAAAATTTGAAACACCCTGTGATGATATTTCCAAAATTCATGAGATGCATGACCTTTCCACATTCTTCCTCTTCGATGTTGTGAAAACGGTTTACGCTTAGCATGTTGGAAATGAGAAATATGAACATAATACTGACTACACATATTTGACTTTTTTTTGAGTTTTTTTCCGTTATTTCGAAAATTATTCTAGCAAATTCGATGGTGTTAACAGAAAGGTACGCAAAATTAAATACTTGATCATATCAGGAACGAAAAACTTGAAAAAAAAATTTTTCTTTTAATTTATTTTTACTCCCTGTATAACCGGAAGCGCTTGAGCTCCGAAAATATTTTAGCTCTGTAGAGAATCTCCAGCAATATCATAATCCCAATTTTCATATTTCAAATATGTCCAGTTCTCCAGAAACGTCTAATAGGCACTCGAACTTGGGACACCCTGTATATATATATAAAATATATATATATATATATATATATACATATATATATATATATATATATATATATATATATACACACAAATATATATATATATATATATATATATATATATATATACATATATACCTATATAATATATATATAATATATAATATTGATATATATATATATATATATAATATATATATATATATATATATATATATGGGTCATTCTTCGGTATTTGAATTTTAGAGAGACATATTTTCACGAAATTATTTTTCATAGAAGAATGCTGATACTTCATTTATTAAGTTATTCACCACTTACACCTTCATAAACAAAAGGGCCAGATACTTTAGTGTATTTTTACACTTTTCTAGAAGGTCAGAGGAAAAATGATTGCAGAGGAGTGACACATGACACATAATAGAGACATTTCGACCACAGAAAGTGACATTTCTGCTTTAATTCCTTCAACAAAAATAGTACTGTCACAAAAATAAACATATTCTTCAAAATAGTTCATAGATTGATGAAAAAAATATTGAATAACTGAATAAAGAGTCATTTCTTAATGTGCGAAAAAAAAATCAGAGAACAAAAGATATTGTCAATGAAGAAAATTAGCAAAATGAAAACGGACAAATGAAAAATATTAACAACACATATAATGAAAATTATTTTTCATAAGTATTTATTGCTTCATCAAACTTGAGGAATAAACTATAACCACTAATCACAAGAGTAGATTGAGGTAGTTTTACAATGATATCTTCTACCTGTATAAACCCTTCATCTTCCTCTGCAACTTCCTCTTTTATGCATAGTTGAGGTACGGTTACATGCTTTTAGAAACTGGACTAGAATTTCTGCGTTGTCCATACTTCCAGAGCACATACCTGCGATATGACTAAGACGTAGTCTCCATTTTTATCAATAGCTTCAGAAAGAGCCGGAATATCTTCATCAGATTTTGGATATACATCGTTCGCATTTAGACGAACATCATTAGTTTTTGAATAATCTTTCTGTTCATTGATAAAATGAGAACAGTTATTTCTACATAAATAGCTCAAAATTTTCATGATGATCTTATTTGGTAATAGTGCAAATCCTTGGACCTGGTGATCTTTTAAAGTACCAGGAAAAGGTATTACCAATGACGCATTTAATTCAATTGTTTTTGTATGACTTATTCAAAAATGAATGTTTTTCTCCGTCATCTTCTGTATTTACGTTTTTGATATTATCCACAATTTCCTTCATTTTTGTGTTTGGTGTTACGTTCTCTCTGCTTCTATTTAATCTGTATAAGTATTTGTTTTTTAAGACACTTCACTTCCTTCGTCAATCCTGCTATTTCTTGCTGTGTTTCTATGAACAAACTATTTCTGCGCTTCCGAAGCTTTTGGGACCGTTTCCTGGCTGCCTCGGCTCGGTTGTCTATTGTTGTAACTGTGACACCATTTCATCACCAGAGCAAGGTGGTGTAATAGAAGCAGTTGAATTAATTTGAAGAGCCAGGCGTGCCCTTCGTTATCTAGTTTTTTCAGCATACGTTCTTTCTTAACGCTCTTTGCTCTCTAGGGTCATGTCTTTCATGGCCTAATTTTCTTCCCTTTCCCTTTTTTAATTTGAATAGTTTTTCTTCTTTTTCTTCCAATTGAGATAATTAATAGGGTCGTTTTTTGATTCGTTAATAACGTAGGTAAACGTTTTGGCTACCCGTTTCTTTTTCCAGCCTTTCTTCACGAGTTTGCCTTTTTCTCGACCATTTTCTGCAACAACTGATCCACACCTTCAACGAAAGAAAAAAATTATTTATTTACAATGAAGTCACTTTGTTGTTGATTAAAGGATACAATTGGATAACACAGAAATTCAAATTTTTCAAATACTTATGTAATGATTTCACTACCTACTAACTTATAACACGAATGATATTAAGAAGTAATCACTCCTCTGTCGCTTTAGTCTCTCCTCTGGTACAAATATAGCCAGGGGAAAGACGCCAGAGAATAGACATATCTACACATAGTATAAAATGAAAACTAATCCAAAAAAAGAATTTTAGTATAGACGTGTCCATGTAATTATTGCAAATATATATCTTGGAATATGATCAATAAATGAGCAGAAGATTCAAAATATTCAATTTATACTTACCATAAAAAAGACAATATTCAACGAGACACAACCTCCTTTCTCAACATCATGCACTGAACTGTTATATTCCCTATGAAATAATTTGAATTTTGTCGCCAATAAGATGAATTCGCCTCAAGGCGGTTACATCGACTACCGGAAGGAGATATTCCATGCATTATCCCGCGAGTTTTTGAATTTTAAAGAATGCCAGAGGAAGGGACTCAAAAACAGAGGACATATAGAAAAATATTTAAAACTGAAATGTTTTTTTTTATTTGTTTCTAATTTTTTCAATAATCGATAAAACTATATTTCGAGCATTCTGAACAGTGATGAACAGATACAAAAAAGAGAAAATGGAAGATAAATCACAACTCTTTTCCAAAAAACCGTGGAAAGGACAAGCCAGAAAAGTGACATTTAGTGACTTTATATTTTTTTTTCTGGAAACTGTCAACATATTTCATATCAAATCATAGTGTAATATCTGACGAATATCTTTCTCCGTTTCGGTAAACCAATATAATTGTTTTAATCATTGCGGTATTTTAGGTATTTCATGTTCCTTATGTAAAACAAATAGCTAAGAATGACCCATATATATCCATACGCATATACCAGTATAGCTGACCTGTGAGTGTTACTGTTACTTACTGTTCCACATCTTTAAGTCTAGCTTTAATTCGTCAAATATTTGGAGTGTAACGTACTATAAAGAATTTCTTTGAGATACGTCCTGAGAAAAAGTAGAATTAATCAATGCAAAAGCAGCGAATGGAATTATTTTGAATGACTAAACCTGAACTATTCCTTATTGAATATTTACTTTTTGTTTTCTATGTATTCGCATTTTACATGCCTTGAAAGTACCTCAACTTATTCTGCCCTTGTTATACGTAAATATCTCCCCGTCTCGTTTGACAGTGTTGACATTGACAGTTCGTTTACTACCTGAAGGATTATTTATTCTTGGAATTCGTTACGTTCGCGGAGTATCTACTCTCGAGGAAGTTTTTGCGTCGTATATCGTTTGTACGCCTCGCGTTTTTATCTGGTGACTATTTTCGATGATTCACAAAGTGATTCTGCGTTGCTTTTCTGACTTAAATACGTGAGAGTAATGTTAAATCGAATCTAGGAACGTTAAACGTGTTTAGTTGGAACTTAGTACGTTTTTTCTTTGACAATTATATGTAGAAAATTAATAACACTTGAAATAAAATATTTTATGGTTTCGTATTGTACCAATGTTTGTATTTTACATGACCATGTTTACTTATGGTATGTTATCTAAGACATTGTTTCTAGTCTCAAAACCGGTTACACTTTGACGTGACAATAACTATTCCTATTCTGCGAGAAGATATGATTATTTTTATTTAGTCCTTGGATTTTTTCCCTTTATGTGTTTTTGTTTCTATATTTTACATTGTTTAGTATCACGTTTTGTCGTTAAATTGTAAAATTTATAGACATTTATAGACATAATCATAGAATAATAAAACAGTAAAGCATAATTTGATTTGATTTCTCCTTCATTTTCTACTGCAAGACTTTTTCAAAATTATCCCTTACATTATTACTCATAATACATTAAAGTATCATCTGTAAAGAGTTGATACTGCATTGTGGCCCAGCAGCAACAATACTATTAATATACAATATGAAAATATCAGGACCCAACACCGTTCCTTGTGGTACTCCAGAAAAAAAATTCATATATATATATATATATATATATATATATATATATATATATATACACATATTATATTACTGTAATTTTTCATTGACAACAAGCAATTATAAAAACAATGAAGCACGTGAACTAATCGGCAACACTGCATAGATCCATCCATCACTTTCAACTACTGAAACCCATATGGATATAGATGATGAAAAGCAACACTTCTATTGTGTTGTCATGACGAACAGATGGAGTCTATTAGCCACCTGGGGTGAATTATAGTATTCAATGAAAACTGAAGTATTCCATATTGAATTTAGGAAACTTGACACTTTTTGAACTTTTACTATAAATGCGTTATATCGCCTGCATACAAATTTGAGAAGATGAAACAAGTACAATGTATTTTTAAGTATCTGTGTAAATAGCTTAAGGAAGAATGGATTATCATGCGAAAAACCTCCCAAGTACAGAATTAGACTAAACCCGGTAGGAGTCTGAGTCTAGGAGTTGCCTAGATTCATGTGTGGACGCTATTTATTGCATTCTGAATTCCGAAACAAATGGTGGTATTACAGAAAAATTCCATTATTCAGATAAAAATCGATGTTATTGGTATTCTTTAGGAGGAAACGTAGGGTATATTTGGTTTGAAGACGTTTAAAAAATAATAATAACACTTCTGCACCAAGTTCCACAGTTATATTGGTAACATTGCATATGTTTCGAGTGTCATTATAGTAGGTACTACTGTAATACGATAAAATAAAAAACGTAAGCTATTACTTGAATATAAGAACATTCAATGAATACTTAGAACAATTGCTTAGAACTGTGAATTTTTAGTCTACTTTAAATATAATTCATTTTACCTAATATAAATTACAATTCGTATAAAGACTTCTGTCTAAAATATTTTTATTAACAGTTAATCTGTTTTATTTTTGATTTATACTCCAATTCTATGGAATAATGCTCTTTTTCAATCATTTGCTAGAGCTATTTAGGAATTAAATACAGTAGCTATATATATATATATATATATATATATATATATATATATATATATATATATATATATATATATTTATATATATATATATATATATATATAGCCAATATATACAGTTCCTGGGATATGTATGTATTAAATAACTGTTGACAAATTATATTATACATTTCCTAGATCGACTCTGCATCTCACAAATCTCCTAAGAATAATTGTATAAAATTTCTGTTTCACACATTTCTGGTGACACACATTTTCACATATAATAAAACAACAACAGTTGCACAACGCGTTTCGCTGACACTACAGCTTCTTCAGGTGCGAATTTCAAACTAAAACTAAAATATCTAATACAAGGCATGCAAAGTACAATTATAAATTTGGGAAATCCATTCTGGGATTCTAAGAACAAAATACCTTTATTCATTGAAAAGGTTAAGAAGGGGGGAGCTGTTCACATCCAATTAGTTGTTAATTAACTTTTGGGAATTTTTATGCCTATTAATTTCTAAAGTTTCCATACGATTTGAATTTGAACCTTTTGTTCCGAGATGTAGAATTTCTAAATCCGAATTGAAGTCGTGTTTCTCTTTTATCGAATGTCTAGCAAATATTGAATCTTCGTTATGATTCATGTAACTTCGCCTGTGTTCAATAATCCTTTTTTTTTTAATTTCTATGTGTCCGGTCTACATATTATATTTTATCGCAATTTCCGCATTTAAGTTTATAAACTCCCGATTTACTGAGCTTATCTATTTTTGACTTGTTGTTTTTTATGTATTTTTCTATTATCTATTTCTTGTTCTGAAATCTAGATTATAGAGAATATATATATATATATATATATATATATATATATATATATATATATATATATATATATATATATATATATATATATATATATATATATATATATATATATATATATATATATATATATATATTTATATATATATATATTTATATTTATATATATATATATATATATATATATATATATATATATATATATATATATATATATATATATATATATATATATATATATATATATATATATATATATATATATATATCTAATATATAAAATTCTCGTGTCACGGTGTTAGAAGTTAAACTCCTTCGAAATCGCTCGACCGATTCTCATGTGTGCATATCGGGTAGGTCTGAGAATCGGCCAACATCTATTTGTCATCCCCCTAAATTAATTTTTGTTTTCAATTTTTCAGACAAAATTTTCTGTTCTATTTTTTTTTATGATACAGCATTCAAAAATACATACAACCCTAAATTTTCACCCTTCTACGAACAACCCCTATTTTTTATTCGTTAAACTCCTCCGAAATGGCTCGACCGATTCTCATGAACTTTTGTGTGCATATCGGTTAGGTCTAAGAACCGCACAAAATCTATTTTTCATCGCCCTAAATGTTGACATTGCCTTATTTTTTTTTCCAAACAAAATTTTCTGTTCTATTTTTTTATGATAGAGCATTCAAAAATACATACAATTCCAAGTTTTCACCCCTCTACGATCAACCCCTACTTTTTATTTGTTAAATTCCTCCGAAATGGCTCGACCGATTTTCATGAAATTTTGTTTTTATGATACAGCATTCAAAAATACATACTACCCCTGTACGATCAACCTCTATTTTGATTTTTTGATTATAAACTTTAATTTTTTTGGCAAGATTTTCATTTTTATTTTGTCATGACTTGATTGAAAATTCCATCGCCATTTTAATTTTTTTAAATTTTATCCACAGATCCACAATAGGGTTGCAAGATGCAAAACAACAATAGTCAGTCTGAGAATAGGTCGTAATATAATTTTCATACCCCTATGTGATTAGAGTGGTCCCTATTTTATAAATTTTTTGGACAAAATTTTTATTTTTATTTTTTTATGATGTTGCATTAAAAAATACATACAATTCTAAAGTTTCACCCTTCTATTAACAACCCAAATTTTTTAATAGCCATTTTAATAATTTAAATAACGTTTGCCGGGTCAGATAGATTGTTAAATAGATAGATAGAATGATAGATAACTATCTAGATAGATAGATAGATAGATAAAAATAATTTATATGGCAGAACGATGTTTGCTGGGTCAGATAGTATATATATATATATATATATATATATATATATATATATATATATATATATATATATATATATATATATATATATATATGACATCCAGAAAAACCTCGGTGCATTGAGTTATGAAACGGATTTAAAAGCAACCCCCATTCCTCAATGTTCACTTTCTATAATAGTCTATTATTTTTGGGAAAATATGGCTAAAAAAATTAATGAAAGTATCGACGGTAAGAGAAAATTCGGAGACAAGACTACTGACATTCACCAGAAATTCATATTCTTTTATCGACGCCCCAATCAAGACGGAAATTGCCCGACATTGAGAGCATGAATAGGTATATAGATAACGTAATTACAGTAACATTCCTTCCGAGGAACCCATTCATAATATTGGTCTGCTCTCAGCTAAGTAGGATATTGAATTTCAAGCTCTAATACCTCAAATTGAATAACACAATGAGTGCATTATGAACTAAGGTCAGATCCAATATATTTCTGTCGTCAATGAGATAGCGAGTAGTATTTCCTGTTTCGACTCTTCAATGGAAGATATTGAAAACAAAACCGAGTCGAGAGATTGAAATTAAACAGGATGACTCTTACCGTTATCTTCCCACAGTGTCGTCCGAATTCCTCCAGTTTCGGAGGCAGAATCGTCTGTCGCTCGACACGTAATTCATGAAATATTTCGTCTTAAATTCCGTTGGAACGGAGTTTATCATCGCGCGTTACACTTTAGTCTAGAGCGAATGAAGCGAGGTCTAAAAATGAGAAAACGTAAGCGTAACACGGGCGACATGTTTATTTTCAGAGACGGATAAATACGTGATTTGAAAACTATGTTATATTTCTTATTTAAAGTATAGAAATATTCTTGGTAATTTTGTATTGAAATTAGAAATCGCTATTCATTATAGATTACGTACCTATGATTCTGAAGTGGATTATTGGTATTAATTTTTACAAATGATCTATATATATATATATATATATATATATATATATATATATATATATATATATATATAATATATATATAATATATATATATATAAATATATATATATATATATATATATATATATGTATAATATACAGGGTGTTTCAAAAGTGAGGTAAAATATTTAAGGAAGTGCATCTACATGAAAAAATAATGGTAGTTTGCCATATAAACTTTGGTTCCGAAATACAGGGTGTTAAAGTTTCAAGAAAAAAATTAATTTTTTATTGTCATTTTCATATCACTTCAAATATTTTTATGAAATTTAGTGTACGGTATATATATATATATATATATATATATATATATATATATATATATATATATATATATATTTATATATATATATATATATATATATAATATACAGGGTGTTTCAAAAGTGAGGTAAAATATTTAAGGAAGTGCATCTACATGAAAAAATAATGGTAGTTTGCCATATAAATTTTGGTCCGAAAACGATTCCTTTCCGAAATACAGGCTGTTAAAGTTTCAAGAAAAAAATTAATTTTTTATTGTCATTTTCATATCACTTCAAATATTTTTATGAAATTTAGTGTACGGCTTTTATGAATTATTGAGTATTTTTTGGTGTGAAAATATTTTTTTAAATTTCCACCAGTGGCGTCCGTATTGGATTCGGACTAAATATTTTTTAAGAAAAAATGGTAGGCTACTGCTTTTTCTGAAAATAAATTTTTTTTCGAAATCCCTTTTATGGAGCAAATTTAATCTCTGAATTTTCTTCTGTAGGACGCATGGAGACACTTCTCTGTATGATCATATGGCTATAATTGAATGTTTATTAATGTACTAACTAATAACAAAGTGAAATAATTAAAACAAATCCAGTACTTAATAAAATGAATTAAATGTTGAAAGTGTCCTCCTCTTGCTACATCACAATCTTCAATACGGCGGAAAAAATTAATGTATTTCGGAAAGGAATTGTTTTCGGATAATAGTTTATATGGCAAACTATCATTATTTTTTCATGTGATGCACCAACTTAAATATCTTAAGTACCTTACTTTCGAAACACCATGTATATATATTTTATATATATATATATATATATATATATATATATAATAGAAAGCAGAATTCTTCGTGTTTAACCGAAACACGTTCGTGGCATATACATATACATATAGTGTTTGTTCTTGGGTTCTTTTAACATATCAACTTATTTTTATTTTTGACATTGTTTATTGTGTTTTAACGTTTCGGCTTTTGCTTTCATCAGACAATTTATTATGTTTTAAAACGTATCATATTATGACATTGTTTCTCACACTTCGAAAAACAAAAAATATTCTTACTAAAAACACGCGTAGAGTCGAAACATTCAAAGATATTATATGTAACTATGTAGCCTAAGCTCGACTTTAGTCGTTAGGCTAAGACACAATATAGGATCAAAATGTTTTCAGATGGAGGCAATTACAGACGAAAAGTTAAAACACAATAAACAATGCGAAAGATAAAAAGAAGTTAATATTTCAAAGGAACCTACCAAACAGAAGAAGAAACACTCATAAATAACTAATCAAAAGGTTCAGGAAAATCTACCAAAAAAAGAACAAAAAAAAAAAATATATATATATATATATATATATATATATATATATATATATATATATATATATATATATATATATATATATATATATATATATATATATATGTGTATATATATATTATATATTTTATATATAATATATTATATACACACGCACATATATTTCGGGTAGTTGTTACACCATAGTTATTCAATGTTCCTATTACGTATTTTCAGGAATAATATAACAAGAGAGTGAGAATAAATTGAAAATAATTTGACAGATTTTTTCAAAACTTGTTGCCAGGCAATAGTCACGAGAGCCCGGAGGGCTCGAGTGGCTATTTCCAAATGGCAAAAAATCTGTCAAATTATTTTCTAATAATTTATCGAACTCGCGAGTTATATTTGACTAGATTATTTTTTGATTCAAAATATTTTTTGTTATTTCTGCATCAGAAAAGGTACTAAACCGATGATTTTCATCCATTTTATATATCGCGTTGACACAATTAGGTAATTATTTTGACAACTATCTGACACTTACTAAGCAAATAAAAGCTACAGTGATTATTCCCGAGAATAATCACAAAAGATTTATTCCCACTATAATAATGACATAATTGGTTAAAACTTACTTTTGTGACAAATAAAGAAGCATTTCATTGGTTTTAAGAAACGTCAAAAAATAATCATGTTAATATTATATTCAGATAATATATTACATGGTTCTCGTGGGAATATTTTTATTACCTATACTAAATTTTGAAGAAACTTCTCTCCTCAAAGGATCACTGTTTTAAAACTTTTTTTTCCTTTATCTCTCGAAGTGGTATAGAAATCTTAATATAGGTGTTTTTTTCCATTTTTTTCTTTCGAATGTTTTTATTCTTTTCATGCGTCTTCAATTCAATACATAATGTAGAACGAAAGGAACTGTCCGGGCATTCCTCGACACCTCTCGTCTTTCTTTGTTTTATATCTCTGATATCAAACAGCAGAAGGTCTATTTTTATAAAAAAAAAAATAATTCGAATGATTGAAATATCCTCAATATTTATGCAATTTCAATGGTTCCGTTTTGAAAAATATAGAGTTAATGCATCATTCGTATTATTCAATAGTCAGCAAGGAAAACTTTTCTTATAAAATAGCGATTTATGGTGATTCAATATAAAATTACGTTTAAGGAAACTTCTATGCATAATGTGTGTCATGTGCCTTTTTTTGTCTAGGGAGAATACTTAAAATGTTGTCGTAGGTTTATATTACCAGTTCCACCTTTGTTAAAAAACATATCAATATACTTATTATTGATTTGTGGTCTTAGGTAGAATTAATAATAAATTTTAATTACCGTTATTGATTCGACGGTTTAAATTTTTTCCACCTAATATTTCGTTAATTAAATGTTATGTTGATGTTAATTTGACATTTTTTTCATTCTTAAAATATAAGCTGAATGACCTTTTGTTTTATCTTGTCCCATAACTCAATAGCACTTCAGTGTGCTCTTGTCGCTTAACATTTTGTTGATATATAAAACGAAAAATATTTTATTCCGCTAGAAAAACAAGGTATTACGTTTAAACCATATTATATGATTATAATAACACCCTGAGTACATAAATACGCTCCAAATGATCACTTGAACGTTTTATTCGTTGAATTAACATTCTTTCATTTTTCATTCATCAATACGCGATGCTCCTCCCGGTGACTATTTTTCGTTCGAATCACATTTCAACCTGATTTGCATTGAAGCGAAGTATGCTGCATTGAAGAGATCTAATAATATCGAAACACTGTTGCTTTGTGAATGCAGATTTCGCTTCGCTAATACATATAACCAACTCCCTTGGAAAATTACCCAAGTCCTCAAAAAATTGAGAACTGTTTTTTTTGCGTAATTCTTATGATTTTGGGTGTGCTGATTCCGAAAATGACTTGCATTTTGTCATAGAACGTCACTTCAATGTTAACAATTTATCATCTTAAAATAAAAGATAGAAGCCAAAAAATATTTTTTAAATTTGTGATTGCGTAATTGTGCTGCGCCATTTTCTAGACTATCAGAGCGCACACGTTCAGGTTACAACATATTTATGTTTGTTATTTAGCTCACACAGGACGTTCTTTATTCAGAAAGAAATGGTAGTTATGGCCTGTATACATTTAAAAACAGTAATCAAAATAAAATTGTACCTTTTATTTATGACTTCAAGTTAGCCCAAAAATCACCTTTTTTATAATGAAATTGTGCGTTTTCCAAAATAACCTGACGTTCTGGAATATTTTCAGTATTTTTTTAGTTTTCAGAACACCTAAATATATAGAAATCAGTTGAAAACATCCAGACTGCATTTTTGTTGCAGTCCTGTGTTATTTGAAAATTTTAATTCATTGAAGAATTTTCCTTGTTCACTTTATGTGTTATATATCTTCTTCATCAGTTTTCTAAATATGTAACAAGTTCATTCATTCACCAAGAATTCCTTCCAGACTAGATTCTCCATAACACCGAGAATTAATTAGATTATGTCCCCATCGCTAACGAGTATCATTAGTTCTTATTAATTTCAATTAATTAAAAACGAGACTAAAGAGCACAATGAATTTGAACATTCTTCTCGAAATGGAAATATTGAAGGAATGTACAGTACATAATTAGTTGCGTTCAAAGTGTTGATTATATGACGCAATTTTCTTAAATTGAGACATTAATTGAAAGTATTTCAACGATGCTAACACATTACGGTTGCAGCGTTCAGGAATTGAGTTTTTCACGTATTTAGATTCCGTTGGATTGAGAATTATTATTATTAACAATCTGTTTTTCATTGAAGAATCATTGGAGGATTTTGAAGATAACGTTATGAGAAAGGAAGCAATTATTGGCTGACTACAGCGTTTCTCAACCTTTTGGGATTCGCGGGCCAAAAAATCATAATTTTCATCTATTTCGTGCTAAAAATATGTTAACGACAAAGGAATAATCCTCTTATGTTTTGAGCTCTGTACCTATGTGCTCCTTGTACCTACATGACTTGATTTATAAATTGGGCGGTTGAGGCTAATAGGGACTACCCCCTTTTACCTCTCACTTTCTTCCAATCGAACATCGGAGAAATATTGACTTGTGTGTCTCTTAAGCTAGAGTTCCAGGGTTGCCAATTTAGCGACTTTGTCGCTAGATCTATCGGCATTTCATTGTCTACAGCGGCTTAAATTAAGTGTCTAGCGACAAAAAAAAATCTAGCGACTATTCTAACGACTTCTAGAGTTTAAATAAAAAAGTATTTTCGTACCACATTCGAATGCATATTCAGTCTGCAGTCATTAAACTCTATTTTAATGATTGAATATCTTTAAGAAGAACCAATAAAAGCTGCTATGATTAAGAAATACCAATTGATGAGCAAAAGAAAATTGGGACCAATTCATTTGGCAAACGTACATCGCACCCTCAGCCATCAACTTCACGTATTAATTCCAGTTCCAAAACGGCTACATTAACCATTTCAGATTATTAGCGATAGTTCTGATGATGAATGAAGAAAGTTTTTCATCATTTTTAGTATTATGTTTGTGACTTTTTATTTGTGAAATAACTATTTTTTAATTTGGCGGCAATAAATAATATTTCATGTTTTATTTTATTTTTGGTATCAATTTCTTGATTTTTCGTTTGTTGAGTAATTGTTTTTATAATTCTCAATTGTTTTATACCGATTACAATTATTATTCTTTGTAAGTGAATCAACTTATTTTCTTTTATTTCAGTAGACCATAAAACTGTGTCCCATTTCTGTGTGAATTAAAGGTACTTGAAAAAATTGCTCTCGTCTACTGGGATCATCTGATATTTAGCGACTTCTTTGTCCATAGCTAGCGACATCTAGCGACTTTTTAAGCGTCCGTTAACGACTTTTTGAAATGTGTAGTTGACAACACTGTTAAGAGTTCCACCGGAGGAAGATTGAGGAACATTTTTGTTGCTGTTGCGTGTTTCCGAAAATGTTCCTATATGTTTCTTAAAATTTCTTTATGTTTCGGCAACAAATGTTGACTGTTTCTACTTGTCACCCTTCAAGCTACGATTCCACCGGAGGAAAATTTTTGTTTTTTTTCGTGTTTCCGTAAATGTTTCTAAATATTCCTAAATGTTTCTTAAAATTTCCTTATTTTTCGGAAGCAAATGTTAACTGTTTCTACATGTGTGAACAAATCCGTGTTGATATCGCAGTGGAAACGTATCGAGAACGCAACTAGTAAACATTCGTGTCGCAGATTTTCAGTGTGCAAAGAAGTACGAAAACGAATAAATATATAGCTACGGTTCCACCGGAGGAACACATTGAGGAAAATTTTTGTTGCTGTTTCCGTAAATGTTCCAAAATGTTCCTCAAAATTTATTTATGTTTGGGCAACAAATGTTGATTATTTGTTCTAAACAATATGCAACTATTGTTTCTACCCTTGGCATCAAAGAGAAACATTCAGCAACAAAATGTTCCACTGGTGGAACCGTAGCTTCACAGATTCATTATGGCAGGTGTTCTGCGGATTCCATCAGAAAAAAAATTCACTCTCAGTAGATTTGCAGAAAATACACGTTACTATTCATTTTGTGTTTGCGTTTCTTTTCTTGTATTAATTGTTTGTTGAATATCATTTAAACTTCTCGAGTTATATCTTTCGGCTTGAGTGAATTTATTGAAATAAAAATTTGTGATGTTGAATCTAATGATTTAAATGGGCTAATGCAACACTTCTTTAGTTCCTTCCTCTACGCATCACCTGTTTTGCTAATATTTAATATAGTTGATATTAATTACAAAACAAATGAGGAATAATTCTATGAAATGAAATATTGAACAAAGTGTATTACAACATTCGTGACTGCTTTAAAATCAACGTCCATGCTCAGACGATCGTATAATTTAAAGTACATCTGTGTTATAACATAATTACAGTATGGAGACGGAACAGTAGGGGCCCTAAAAGGGATGTTTACAATCCGAATATCCAGCTGGTATTAAGAAAAATATTCAACATCTTGAAGCTATTTACAGACTACTGGCTCTGGAATTTAAAAGCTAATAAGTAGGTAGGAATGAGAATAGGTCGGTCATTCAGAGTCAAATAGAAGAAACATTGGCTATATAACAACAAAAATTAATTAGATTCTACTCTTATTTCCTAGAACATTTTCAACATTTCTGGTCAATAGAACGGAGTTGTTAATTTTCAGTCATATTTTCCTCAAAAATAATAGATTATTGCATAGTCGAAATGTTAGAACCTTCAAACTTTGGTAAAGGGGGGATGGCTGGGAAGTGCTTGAGCACGAATTTTTCAAACCGGTGGAAAATTATGTGGAAATTAATAATGAATAATTCAGCTTTCTAGTAGTTTTAAGAGGGTGTATGGAGCAAAAAAAAAACAGATTTTCTAGGATTTTTGCACCCATAAACCCCCATCAGAATTACTTAGAGGGTTTGACGGGAATTAATTTGATGTTAGGGTGGTATTAACTCTTTTCTCGAACCGCTCACACTTTTATGCCGAGAATTCCAGTTTTTTCATGGTTTTTAATTTTTTTACATATTCGCGGGTGAAATTGTCGGAAATTTTCAGGCAAAAAATTACGTTTTCAGATTCTTTTTCGCGAATAACTGGAAAAGTATAGACTTTCAGAAAAAACTTCATAGAACAAAAGTTGCTTAGAATTAGTCAATTTATCGATTTCCGCACTTATTTTCAATGAAAAATGTTTCATCCCCAAGAAGGGGTGGCATCCACCCCCAGGCAAAATGCAACCCCCGCCACAGACGGACTCAAAATTTCCCGAGGAATCCGAATATCAAATAAAAAAGGGGGGTTGCTATTTAAAAATTTCAAGTGGGGTCTCGCAGGGCCCCAGGGGGACCTCGTGACCCCAATCTGATAGCGCCAATCGATTCCCAGGGAAATTTCCTTCCGGGTTCCATATTTCAATTTCCCGAAAAAATTTTCTCTTAAAAAATAACCCGCCGTACCGGGACTTTTTCAACACCCGGTATGTAACGTCACACGTGAGGGGATGTGTGGGGGTGAATACAGTGTGACAAAAGGGGGGACAAGTCTATAAGTTACGGGACGTACTAAAATTTGTAACTTCAACTGAAAAGACAAATTGTAAAATATGTGACGTCACACCAGGAGCGGGGGTCACACAAGAGTGACCTCCTTTGACAAGAAAGAAAGAGGCATCAGAAAACATTAAATTTGTGTGACTTAATTTCTGGACTAGAATGTTTAACCTTTATATAAACATTTTCATAACGCAGATCTTTTCAATAATAGACGAATGTGTTTTTATTTCCAAAAACTAAAGTATAAGCTAATCGTTTATTTTTAAAGTGTTTCTTAATTCAGCAGGGGTGAAAATACATAAGAATATATTAGATTTCTGCCCGCAACATTTATATTGTTGAGCTGTGTTATCATATAGGTTGTATTATATCGGCTGAGAGTTCGTTGTTCTACTTTAATTTCATAAAACAGCCATTGAACTTTGTCACCGTTTTGAGTACTCTGAACTAATCTTCCTTCGTTTCCTTACAGCGGCCTCAACTTCCAGGACCTCATGGTGCGTCAGGGCGCCATCGATTCGCCCCCCAAGTGCCCCTTCATACTGGGCTTCGAGTGCGCGGGAGAAATCGAACAGCTTGGGGAAGGAGTAGAAGGATTGGCGGTAAGTTTGATTATTTACCTTACCATTACACGTTTGTGAAAAACCGGCGCCGCGGTGCTCGACTACCTGTCTTCCTGTCGGGAAATCGATATTTCCGTGCGGATAAACACTGCGAAAGGGGTGGATGGGGGATGAGGAAGTCAGTCGAGACCGAGCTGGGAAATTCCAGATTCCGAAATCGATGTTTTACCATTGTTTCGAACAATTTGTTTGTATTGAGAAATGAAGTATGAAATAAATCCATTTTCCTATTGTGCGAAGAAATTTATTTGAATAATGAAAGAGAAAAAACTGACATATATATAACAGGGTGTCTACATCTTTGAAAACCTTAGAAACCTGGAAATCTCTGGGTTTTTTTGTCTTCTGCAATATGTTCGAATTCTCAGGGAATTTTGGGATCACTCAGGAAAGATTTATCATTTTTTTCCAAATTTGTTTTCTGCAAATGTAAAACTAGTATTAAATTGCAAAAAAAAATGATCAAATCTATTTCTAGAAATAATAATAAATACTGATAAATTCTTATGTACTGCCACATTTTCACACAAGTCGTAGATTAAACTACAGATAATATATATTGCGTTAATTATATTATGTATAAATATATTGAGTTATATTATATGACATGGTATTAGAGTTATGTTTTTGATTGAGATATTCGTTATTTCATTGTATCTGAATGCCTTTATTAAAAGAAGTTATTTATTAATCTTTTATACTTATTCACTCATTCGTTTATAAGTAAAAATGCTATTACAGTTAATGTATAATAAAAGCAATTTTTAATATCTATTTTATCTCAGATTTTCAAGCCTGAAACCTGATACTTTTACAAATTTGATTGACCATCACAGTTCTTTCAGGAAGGTAAAAAAATGTATTAAACTTGTGTGTCTAAGACGTTGACAGAAAAATAACCTATGACAGGAGTGGCCCACGAGAAAAGAGTGGAAAATCGTATCGCGATACACCAGGAAAAATCACTTGGAATATCCTGATCAGGATCTGAAAATTCTCAGGGAATTTTAGATCCTAACTTGAATAGTAGACACCCTTTATAAATATGTGAAATATTTTTCAGTTCGACTTTTATTGGTAGTCTTGACTAAAATCCTGAACTTAATAGTTCTTTACTCATACTTCTGTTCGAATTTATGAAGAAAAATAAATCTGAAATCGATAATCTTATTATTGAATAATACGTTACGAATTGAAATGACTTTAGACCAGGGTCGATAATTTTTGGAACAAAAAAAAATAATAGTAGGTTGAAACCCATTATAAAAGGAGGAGAATATAATAAAAATGAAAGGAAAAATAATTTACGGGCGATCTGAGGTCGGGAAGGGGAAGAGGGTGGGTTTTTAAGGGTGAAAACCGGTTTATCTCGATTTCCGGCAAAACTACAAGTCCTATGGAAGAAAGTCAAATGATAAAGTTGTAGGTAATAAAAAGATCTACAACTTTTGTATTCACACTTTTTTCACATAACCTCAAAATTTATGTGAAAAATTCAAAAAACCACGTTTTTGGTTTTTTATTTCTATCTTTCACAGAAAAAAATTGTTTTCAACGGAATTTGGTGAAAACTTACCTTTTCATGTTCCAAATGCACTGTAATTTATTTGATTTGAAATATTTATTTTTTCACCTTATTTTGACTAAACATCGAAAAAGCACCCTAATTTTCAATCGAAAATTCACCTGTCAAAATATCAGCTTTTTCCAAAAACTTGATGTGCTTCATGTTCGATGAAATCTCTACTTTCCGATGATGTATACATTGCTATAGTAAATGTTCTCAGAAAATGCAAAAAATCGACAAAAACTCAAATTCGAATTTTTTTTATGTACAATATCATCTAAAAAATGTGACTGCTGCAATTTGTTTCAATGAAACCGTTGATTTATTGAATTCTAATCATATTTATGTCAAAGAAAATCTAATAATATATGAATATACATGTAAATCGTACTATTGAATTTAGATAGTTCAGTTTGATTACGTTATTCATTATAATATTTTTTTAAACATTAATCTTGTTATTTATAAATACCTTATCTTGAATTCTAATCACGTATTCACCAGTTTTTGTCTCTTTGATGGCATTTCTTGATCGCTAGATTCGACAAACCTTCCCGATTCTAGTAGATCTTCATGACCATCACCTTCTTCGTCTCCAATATTATTTTCAGTCTGCCTTGGTTCTTCATCCACAATTTCTTCTGAATCACTAACTTCCTCGTAGTTTTTTTCTTCTATATTGGAGCATTTTCCAGAACCATGACAATTTGCGCATAAATTTGTGCATTTTAAACCATGTTTTCGGCAGCCACATTTTAAACTATTACATCCAGTTTCACAGCTGCAGCAAATAGTTTTGAGCAATATTTCCGGAATTAATTCCTTCTCGGTAAATTTGGGCATGATGCCACGTTGATGCTTCCAGCCCCAATCTGTTGCTGTTAGTTTGTTACCCAACCAAGTTTGAAGCTGATAATATGCCCTGTAACAATGTTGTTCTGCTGCTCCTTCTGTGGGTGGGAGGTTTGCCAATATGAAAGAAGATTTAATTTTTGCCAATTGATATTTTTGAAATCTTAATTGATTCAGTGTTATTTCATCATTTTTACATTTATAAATAGATTTGATTAATTGTAATCCATTTTTTTTGATATCTTCTTTACATGCATCTTTTTTATAAAAAATATTGGCCAAATTTGACAAAATTTTATTGTCTAATAATGAATTTATGATACTTTTCTTTCCTTTCCCGGCAAATCCAGATGTTGTATCGCAACCAGAAAAAAAATGCAGAAATGCAACAATAATTTTGAAGGATTCATATTTGAAACTATTACACAGAAATCGGTAGGTATATTTGGACTCAAAATCGGAAGATGAAAAAAAGAATCTATATTCAATCAAATGAAGTTTATTTATCAAAACGAAACATACAGATTTACTTACAACAGTACGGGGCTAATTACTGAAATCAAGGCCAAATAACCACTATAGGAATACAAAACTTACAACCAACTATCTATCTATATATATATATATATATATATATATATATATATTATATATATATATATATATATATATATATATATATATATATATATATATATATATATATATATAATATATATATATATATATATGTATATATATAATATCTATATATATATATAATATATATATATATATATATATATATATATATATATATAGTTATTTTTTAGGATTATACCAATATTCTTTGGCCATAGCCACGGTCATCGAGAATATCTGCTCAACATTGGCGGATGAATGAGGAAACATTTGTGTTTCTGAGAACATTTACTATAGTATTTTTTATGACATAAATATGATTAGAATTTAATAAATCAACTGTTTCATTGAAAAAAATTGCAGCAGTCACATTTTTTAGATGAAATTGTACATAAAAAAAATTCGAATTTGAGTTTTTGTCGATTTTTTGCATTTTCTGAGAACATTTACTATAGCAATGTATACATCATCGGAAAGAAGAGATTTCATCGAACATGAAGCACATCAAGTTTTTAGAAAAAGCTGATATTTTGACAGGTGAATTTTCGATTGAAAATTAGGGTGCTTTTTCGATGTTTAGTCAAAATAAGGTGAAAAAATAAATATTTCAAATCAAATAAATTACAGTGCATTTGGAACATAAAAAGGTAAGTTTTCACCAAATTCCGTTGAAAACAATTTTTTTCTGTGAAAGAGAAATAAAAAACCAAGAACGTGGTTTTTTGAATTTTTCACATAAATTTTGAGATTATGTGAAAAAAGTGTGAATACAAAAGTTGTAGATCTTTTTATTACCTACAACTTTGTCATTTGACTTTCTTCCATAGGACTTGTAGTTTTGCCGGAAATCGAGATAAACCGTTTTTTACCCTTAAAAACCCACCCCCTTCCCCTTCCCGACCTCAAATCGCCCGTAAATTATTTTTCCTTTCATTTTTATTACATTCTCCTCATTTTATAATGGGTTTTGTCCTACTATTATTTTTTTTCACTTTTTACTTTATTTTTAAAGGCTTCTACCCTGGTGTATACCTGCCGAGTTGCAGAAAAATTCTCTTATTTAATAATATTTCAATAATTCCAATGGATGACTCACCATAACTTCTATAGATATAGTTGAAGTGTTGAAATTTTGAAGGTACGTTGATTGAATTTAAAACAAAATTCTTTGGGAAATTCAAGTGATTTTCTCAACTGCTACCCTCCTCCACAGCCCTGCTTAGTGATGGAGCTCACGTGTTTTTTTTTACAGTTTTTTTTGTTATATAAAAGGTTTATCAAATTAGCGAGTATTAATATTCTATAACTTGTTAATAAAAAATTATATGGAAAAATTTTCAATATCATTTTTCTGGTATATTAGAACTCCAATACATAGAGGCCTCGGTAGCCCAGCGGTAAGGTGTTATCGCATGTAAACCGAGGATCGTGGGTTCGAGTCCCACCATGCTCTTGGGTGTTGTGTATGTATGAAATTTAGTGGTTCAAAAATTTGATAAGTTGACTTAGATTCAAGCCCATTGGCCGTTCGGAACCGGCGTAAAACTGTAGATCCCTTGAGTTAAAATAAAAACCTCTAATACATAAAATTTTCAAATTAGTACCGACAAGAAGACTTGCTCTGGAGTAGAAGTCAAACAGGACTTGAGAATCTACATACGTTACATCTTGATATGGTAGTATTTGCAAAATTTCTAACCTTCATGTTCCGATATGTGGTCCTATGTAAGCTATCTTCTCAGTAGCTTTTATTGAATATTTGAGTTACTAAGGATTTTCTCTTTTAGTTTCAATCAGAATCGAGTCTGCATGCATTGCTTCTTGATATGGTAGTATTTGCAGAATTTCCACTGCACATATTTCGATCTGTGATAAGCTCTCTCTCGGAAGCTTTTCTTGAATTTTTGAGTTACTAAGGATTTCCTAAATCAATTCTGTTTATAATCTGAAACACAACTCGTACAACTGTCAAATAACTCGAAATATGTGATTTACTATTTTTACTCACCCAAAGATAATGTTTTTCACATTTCACATAAAAAATGTTTTGATGTTCTTCGTTCCTAGCTACATGGAAAACTCCCGGCCGTAATCCATATTCATAAATCTATATTACATTCTACAGGCTCTAGAGAATGCAAGAATGCAAATTATTTCTACTTCTGAAGATAACAACACTTTAATTATTTCAAGGATAGGTTGGTACAGTATATTTTCATTGCCGTAAAGCTATTAAAACTGTCATTATGCAGACATCCTTTCGAATCGCCAGATTTATAGCGAACGAATTTAATGTTCACATAAACTTGAAATATAGAATATTCTTCGTAGAGACTCAAATGATATACTACGGTTTGCTAAAAAACTGGATAAGTCACGAAGGTTCAATAAAGGAGACCAAAAACATGATGAATATTTATGGAGGTTGTTACCCGCTCAAAACTATGGCGAATCATAACTGTTTGTTAACTTTTTGCACTTATAGAAGCGGTGTTTAGCAACTAAGTTCATGTGTGAACTATGTTGATAGTTTCAATGAGGCTTCGTAGTCGTTTCTCATATAAATTAGGCCATTAGTGTAAGACATGAAAACTGGACATTGTAGATGTCACGCTAGACTCAAAGTATAACAATTTTATGCGTTCGAATCATGGCAAAAGTGGCAAATTGCACGTGTTTTCATCAAGTATGTGCGAGGGAGGCAGGCTTTGAGTTCTGGGGATGAACTCCTTCAGCCACATCAGAGGATACACTTGTATGTACAGTTGCATTAAGAATGGATGAGACAGGATATTTATGGAATGGAGAAATTGTGGGTAGGGTTCAGAGGATTAATACTGGCACAGCATTTGCCATGTACCTAAGTATATAAGCTATGACTTACTTTACGTCATGAGGAAATTTCTGAGGAAAAACTCATGGCTGTCCAGTCGACCCCGGGGATTGAACCAGGGAGCTCTCGAATACTAGCCAGAGTACCTAAGCACTTCGCGTACTAGCTCGGTATCAAATCCTGGTAGTTTCAGATGTTCAAACACTGAAATTTCCATTAATTTTAGTGAATAAACAGTTGCCGATTCACGGTTATTCCATGCCGTATTATATCTACATAAAATGTTGGTTCACAGTAGTATGTGAGGACTATATTAAAAATACAAAATCAGATCAAAAATTTCCACCTGAAATAATTTTTGCTGTTTATTTATACTAAAATAAGATAGTTCGTTTGTTGATTAGAAAACGGCTACACGTTTAATATGAAGAGGTCAAATAATATCCTTCTTCCATTAAGAATCGTAAGTGTCTGAAATTTGATGAGATATAACTGGAAATTAGAAAAACATATGAACCGAAGACCGCAATGAAAATCATGAATATTTTAGATTTAAATGGGAGAAAATAATTGAAATCTAAGAGGGCAGCATTAGCCCCTATGAGAATACATGTACAGAATAAAAAACAAGAGCTGTTGACGTCTACCTGCGGCAAACATTGAGTACAATACGATTTTAACATCCAAGCTGTATGGATCGTAAAGTACCAATGATACGTCATCCGTGAACATCACAGCAAACTCACCATAGAAAATTTGTTGGTGAATACAATTTAAAGCAGTGGTTCTAATACCGAGCCATGGGGTATGCCTATTTTAATAATCAGTGTATCAGACTTCATAAGTTGTCAAGCTACTGACTTAGACTGACCACTCATATAAGAGTCTAAGAGATACACCTGATGTCACAGCTTCACAGTTACCAAAACAGAAGGCCACTATCAACACTAAGCCGACCGTAGATCCAAATTCATTATAGCTGAGATAAATTTGAAGTATGTTAGTCATAACATCCTGGTATTCCAATAATAATAAAGTATAAACTTTAAAATAAAAACACTTGGCTTATGTTTCACAATATAAAAAATATTTAGATACTGTATTTAGCAGTAACGAAAAGTCGACATGTTTCGAGTTATGAACTCATTATCAAGACTGACTACAGGAGAGTATTACATCCTAATTTATAGAACAGACAAAAGCAAAGGTGATACCTGAAAATCAATTTGTTCGTTTACAAGGGGTAATTGACTATTATGGGCGGAACTTATTTCGAGAATTTCAAGGAGGTCAAGGCGTTTTCCTTTGTTACCTGAATGTAACAATTTGGTTTTGTTGAAATCCAGGAAGTGATTGAATTTTATACAATGTTCAGAGAAGCCAGTGGTATTTTTGTTTTGTAAAATTGACTTTTTATGTTCTTCAACTCGAATATTTATATTCCTTCCTGTCTGTCCAATATAGAAAGCAGGACATTCGTCGCAAAATATTTTGTAAATACCACTGTTTTCTCCGATGTTAGATTTTTCTTTATTATTGACCAAGAATGACTTCAAGTTTCTTTTATTTGTACAAATTGTTTTAACGTTATTTTTCGATAGTCTGTTACAAATTTTGCTACTCAAATTAGGCACATAATTTATTGGGACGTATTTTTGTTTTTCATCAATAGTTTGCGTGGGGTATATTGAATGTAACAGATACTTTATTCGTTTTTTCCCAATGAGCTTGTCGATAAGACTTTCATTGTAACCGTTATTGATGGCTAATAATTTAATTGTATTAACTTCAGTTTGAAAATTTGTTTCCGATAATGGAATCGTGAACAACCTATGTATGAACGAATGAAAAGCACTGAGTTTTATTTTAATGTGTTGGTTACTGTTGCTGTGAATTAAAGTATCTGTGAAGGTTGGTTTTCTATAAATGTTGAAAGTAAGAGAATTCAAATTCCTAGCAATCTGAACGTCTAAGAAATTCAAGGTAAGGTTTTCGTTTTCTACTTCTTTTGTAAATTTAATCGAGTTGTAGAAAGTTTTTATATATATAATAAGGAAAACGCCTTGACCTTCTTGAAATTCTCGAAATAAGTTCCGCCCATAATAGTCATTTACCCCTTGTAAACGAACAAATTGATTTTCAGGTATCACCTTTGCTTTTGTCTGTTTCATAAAATAGGATGTAGGGGAGGGGTGGGCATAGTGGCCACCCTAAGGAACATCTATTATTTTCCACCCCTAAACGTTTTTGAAACATTTTATAAATCCCTCCAACATTTAGTATGGTTACTTAGGCCTGATTCAAAAATAAAAAAAAACTAGATTTTTAAACTTATTTGTACAAAATTTTGACTTTACTAAAAGCTGTCAAAGTGGCCACTTTAGGCCACTAGGTAGGGCAAAGTGGCCACTGCCTAAATGGATTTAGGTTGTATGGAAAAAATAAAACGCATTTAGTTTCAGAACTCAAAACGATTGTATTAGGGTTTTAAACAAAAATAGGCATTACTGAAAGTAGGTGAAACTATGAAATCAATGGTCTTTACATAAATCACAAATAAACTCATCGTCCTCCTCTTCGGCTCCTGTGCAGGCTTCGTGAGCCCATTTGAGGCACCCAGAACATCTAATCCAACCTTCGTTGTCCTTAGTTTTCGAGTAAAAATCACCACAGAATGAACAATCGACGTCGCTGACGTTGCCTTCATCATCATCATCATAGAGATCGTCATTATTTCTCTTAAACAATACGCGTTTTCCATTATTTTTAATTTTGGCCACCCTTTTCTGAGGAGGCTGCTGTTTCTCTTTAATTTCCATATTCCTCATCTTCATTTTCTTTCTTAATTGCCATGAGAGTGGCCTTATATGGACTGGATATTAGAACTGTTGCTGTTCCTTTCTTCCGCTTAGTTTCTCCTTTGATAATCCTATTGACCTTGGGTACAGGAACAAATTCACGTGGAGTTATAGCAAATGAAGTGGACTTGTTTAGTGGACTGTTCAAATTTGAAGTTGTGTCTAGGGCACCAGCTGATGAAGTGCTGGGAATAGACGGATCAAATGTGGCAGAAGGAAGCCCTCATGTTCTATGCAACATACATTGCGGGCAAAGTGGACACATTCGCGGGCAAAGTGGCCACAGCTGCCCTCTAGCAGTAGTATTTTCTAAATACAATATTTCACGTACAACCTGTTATAGTATCTACTATTGAGACATATGAATTAAAAGCTAGAAACATGTTGTTTTGCACGATTGATATACAATTTACTTCACCTAGGCCTACAATAAACTAAAGCGATACATGTGATGCATTTACCTAACATCAGAGGGTCGAAAAAGTGGAAAATTTGCGATATCTCGGTGAGCTTGCGTCTGAGCGGCACCAAACTACAACACAATAACAACGGCTGCCTGGCGAGTAGTTGAGACTATTGCCGCGAGGCTGCAGCGCTATACAGGGAAGAAAACTTCAAGTGGCAACTTTGCCCGCAGTGGCCATTATGCCCACCCTTCCCCTAATACTCCCCTGTAGTCAGTCTTGATAATGAGTTCATAACTCGAAACATGTCGACTTTTCGTTACTGCTATATACAGTATCTAAATATTTTTTATATTGTGAAACATAAGCCAAGTGTTTTCAGTTTAAAGTTTATACTTTATTCTTTATGACGTTTCACCAAGTTATGTGCGAGAATTCAATCTCAGTTATTCCAATAATACTCTTTTTCTTCATATGGACATTCGGGTATTGTATATTTCGTTTTGAAATAAATTAGAGTAGGAACGCAGTCGTTTCAATTTTATATCAGATAAATGTACATTGTCGCAAAAATGCAATTCAGGATCTATGTGTCGGGCACCTTGAAATCGCAATGTCCGATGCATGTTTCCACGTCGACAATAGAACGTGATAGTTTCTCTTTGGAAGAGGTCTATTATCTAATTCATTCATATTGAAACAAATTGATATGAATAGTTCGCGCATTACTATATACGGTACCACATATATAAAGCGAAATTATGATTAATTACGTACAAGATTCTTGTAACTGTAATAGTTTCTTGTAAGGAAGTCGTTATGTGTATTGGACAAACTTTTGCTTTTGTGGCTTAGGTAGCTAATTAATAATTCTGTGCTGTATAGCATCAAATGATGTATTGAAACGTTTCTAACTAATTATATTACTGCTTTAATGACTAAGGATGTCCTTAGGACTATTTGGTCATTAGGGATGGAGCTGACGCAAAGTAATCTTCAAAGCTTTTAAAAGGTCCATCCCCTTTTCCTTGTTCAGTAAATGCAATACCTGGTTCGGTTCTTGATGGAGTTTCTTTTCATTCGTATTCACTCATAAAATATATATCTACTATTGCAGTATATCGAAAGAAAGCAGTCAGGTGCGGGAGAATATAAGTATATATATATATATATATATATATATATATATATATATATATATATATATATATATATATATATATATATATATATTTATATATATATATACAGGGTAATTCATTAATAAGTGTAATTATTTTAAAGGGAAAATTTTGAGCTCAAATTATGAAGATCTAACCCAATTTGCTCATACAAAATATTTCTCCTTACTGATTCACAGGGTGTTTTATTCAGATTATTAAAAATGAATTTTGTTCATTACTTGAATGCTGCTCTACATTTCTTTATGATATTTGGCAGTAGGTTAGAGTATTCTGGGACACATCAAATAATAGTAAAGAAGACTTTCTCGCTATCACCAGTGGCGTACGGCAGGGGCACGGGAAGAGTTCTTGTTTCCTAAATTCTACGCCACTGACAGAATTGTCATTTTAGTATAATTTTTCGATTCTCCAATATTTTCTCTGTAAATAAGGCCCTCTTGATTCGTAACGCTAGAGCCACTATTTTTCGAGATATTTAAAGTTGAACATTTGGCCGCACAATTCTTTTAATTTTTATGTACGAGTCTGTCGGTGTTTTTTTGTCATACGATTGCATGTATTACGTAAAATAAACATTATGAGGTTTTTTTTTCAATTTATAATAATATTAACAAACAATTTAAAACAGAACAACTAAAAAATATCCCAAACGATAAATACTTCCGCTAATTTTATTGCGAATCAGCCAGAAATATTTTTTAAAGTTAGAAGATCGTTTAGTGAAAGAATGGATGATCTCATTGAGGTTAACGGAGATCACATCGAACATTTGTTGTAAATTGTTTTCAAGTTTTGTTCATAAATATTCTTCCAAAAATTGTAAAGAAGATCTTGATAATTAAGATTATTTGATGTGTCCCAGAATACTTTAACTTACTGCCAAATATCATAAAGAAATATCAAGCAGCATTCGAGTAATGAACAAATTTCATTTTCAATAATCTAAATAAAACACCCTGTAAATCAGTAAGGAGAAATATTTTGTATAAGCAAATTGGGTTAGATCTTCATATTTTGAGCTCAAAATTTTCCTGTTAAAATATTTACACATATTAATGAATCACCCTGTATATATATATAAGTATATATATATATATATATATATATATATATATATATATATATATATATATATATATATATATATATATATATATATATATATATATATATATATATATATATATATATATATATATTTCTCCGAAACGGCTCGACCGATTCTTATGAAATTTTTCTGCATATTCAGTAAGTCTGAGAATCGGCTACTATCTTCCTTTCAAACCCCTAAGTGATAAGGGGTGTCCACCCCAAATTTAATTTTAATTTTCAGACAAAATTTTCTGTTCTATTTTCTTTATGATACAGCATTCAAAATTATGTACAACCCTAAATTTTCACCCCTCTATGATCAACCCCTATTTTTTATTTGTTGAACACCTTCGGAATGGATCGACCGATTCTCATGAAATTTTGTGTGCATATCAGTTAGTTATGAAAATCGGACACAATATATCGGTCGAAATTTATTTTTTATACCCCTAAGTGATTAGGGTGGTTCACCACAAACATTTTCATAAATTTTTTTGACAAAAGTTTTTATTTTTATTTTTTTATGATGTTGCTTTAAAAAGTACATACAACTCTTAATTTTCATCTTTCTATCAACAACCCATATTTTAATAATTTAAACAACGTTTGCCGGGTCAGCAAGTATATATATATATATATATATATATATATATATATATATATATATATATATATATATATATATATATATATATATATATATATATATATATATGACCATCGAGTCAAATGAGCTGAAATTTGGTACCTGGGATTGTTTTCGTTGCAAAACGAACGTATCAAAATTTACACAAATTTTCACGATAGAGGTTTGAAATTTATTATGTGGATTGAGTTGATGTTGAGGTGCGTTTCTTCGTTCCAACCTTATTCCTCAACCACGATGCACATCGCGATTTTTTTTTTATAAAATAAATTATTTTCTACTTTTTAATTCGGTGTGCTATAAGCGTGATTTTTGAAATAGAATCGCATGTCGAAGCGATGCATTTCGCTCGAAAATTACGACTTATTTAGTAATGGAGCTCAGCAGCTCACGAGTTTTTTTTTGCACGCAATGTTCCGAAAACAAAGTCTTACTTTGGATGACTAATTTTTCATATTTTCTTGATAATCGGTTAAAAGCTCCCAACATATATATCAGGTAAATATAGCAATTTTAGTGGAATCAAGGCAACGGTTGTTTAACTCTCTTGATTTATAAGATAATTTTGGAATTTGCGAAAGTAAATTTATTATTAGTGATACAAGCAGTAAATCGGAGGCCTCGGTAGACCAGGCGGTATGGTTTACCGCTGTAAACCGAGGATTGTGGGTTCGAGTCCCACCTTGCTCTTGGGTGTTGTATATGTCCGGAATTTAGTGGTTATAGTTTTAAGAGAAATTGTTGGGCAATGTGCATCGTTCACAAGCCCATTGGCCGTTCGGAACCGGCGTTAAACTGTAGGTCCCTCGAGTTTAAAAAAAAAAAAAGCAGTAAATCGACTCATTCAGTTTCTTCATCTGAATTACTTATCCTCTAGGTGTGATATCATGTCAGACTTTTTTCGGTATACTGCTGGTAGTTGTTACATCGTGTGAAATTCGAATCGGAACATCTTGTCTCTGCGTTCGCTTCATATGCGGGTGTAGTCAATGAACCTCCTTCGAACAAAATTAATTCCGAACTCCCAGGCAATTTCCAACAGCTACGCAAAGCAATTAAATGTTAGACAAGAGGTACCTAATAAAAAAATAATATTTCGTGGGGCCAGCGGACATGAATTTATTTGACGAGTTGTGAGTGTTGGGATATAGATAAAATATCGACGATATTACAAATGGGTGGTCGATCGTAAGGGCGTAAAACGTTACATTTAGGCCCGCGGCTGAAAGTTGAGAGCCTAAAGTGCTTACGCCACGTGTGCAAACAATAGTTTTTTTCCGGAAACGTCAAAAAATGGCGACTTTTTTAACCTCAGTTCTCGATGTTGAAGTTTGATTTCACAGACGTCATTTTGTTTCTACTTTTTTGTCCGGCCGTGAGCGTACAAAAAGTACACTTTTTTGTACTCTCACGGCATTTTCAAGAACGTCGGGCGGCGTACAGTTGGGTTCTGAATCCGACATAATATAATCTGTAAGAAAAATTTTATACTACTATATTTTAATACAACGCACAGTCCTATAATGCGTAGATACCTAAGTGACTTTAAATGTTTCTGACAATTATTTTGTTGAATTGTCAAATTTGTGTTGCCTTGACATCTACAAAACCAGTAAGCAATCTAGTTTCTTGTTTTTTTACATCTGATCCTTTTAAAAATATTATCTTAATTATATCGTTTGAACACCGTTTGCGGAAAAATCGCATGTTTTATTCGGAGAAAAGCACTTTTTGTGGCTCGTCTGAAAATTTTTAGTTTCGCCACAAAAAGTATCACTTTTACTCCTAATAAAACAATATACTATTGTACATTAGTATATTGTATAATTAGTGGGAAAAGCATAATATTCCCAAACGACTGTGATAATTACCAGACGAGGAGCGTAGCGACGAGACTGGTAACACAGGAGTTTGGGAATATGCTTTTCCCACGAATTATACATACTATTTTTTCTCCGATCGTTGATTTACATTTAAAAAATTAATTGAAAAATATTTCATCCAAGATGTAATCAAGTAAGTTTAAATAGGTTTCTCTATGTTCATATTGAAATATAGAAGTGGTAACCATGGAAATTACTCTGTTATGACAAAAGTAAAATAATTTTAAAGCCGGTTTTGTTTGATTCGTTGTATTTTATAAGAAATTAAAAAAGAATTAGTAAACATGAACACTGATAGTGATTATTTGTTGTCTTGCACGGCTCCTGAACTAGTAGAAGCCGCGAACGTGCCTTCACTTAATTTACTTCCTGCGAAATCCAGAGAGAAGTATGAACTTGCGTACCAACGCTTCATGAATTCTTGTAAAAAAAACAACAGTTTATCCTTTTCTGAGAATGTACTGATGGCGTATGTTGCTGAATTGGCTCGAAATCTTCGACGTTGTGGGCACATTATTCCATGCTTCGATCAACTTTGTCTGTTAAAAATAATATTAATATTGCCCAGTACCAAAAACTGAGAGCAGTTTTAAAACGTCAAGCTACAGGATACAAAAAATGTAAATATTAACAACAATTATAAAAATTAAAACCATACTTTGTTTCATTTCAATGTAATAATTCATTTGTCACATTACCGCACGCTACAGCAGTGCGGTAAGAATATTACCGCACTGTTATTTTCTAATTGCTTAGCAACTGACCACTATTCTGGAATGTTGAGCTTTGCGCATAGAAAACAGGTCAAAATATTGTCACTTTTCCCACGATCGGAGAAAAACGATATTATCGAACCGTCAAGAAAAATATTTCATCAACCGTTTGTGGTCCAGATGGCTGGGAAATTGTCTAGGGCACAGACGGTACCGGGTTCGAATTCGGGATAAGATATGGATGTTGTGATTGTCCAGAATGGCAATTTTAAATTATATATACTGCTGGGTAATGTACTACGCTTACAAACCCATGAGAGTAGATGAACACAGGCGAATAACTCGCCTGTGTCCCATCATCCCCTTTAAAATATATATATATATATATATATATATATATATATATATATATATATATATATATATATATATATATATATATATATATATATATATATATATATATTTCGTAGTAAAATTTCCCCAAATTATAATAGTTATTTTTTTTAAATCTATATATCGACTGTTATATCGATTGTTGAACAAAACTTATAGTTGCCAAACAGAATGAATGTTGCGCAGGTGATTATAACACGCTTTTATCAGCTTGGTATGTAACGGAATTTTTGAACGTGATTTTTACCCCCTTAAAAACGTCGGATTGATTTGAAATTTTTGCACACTTATGGAGGACCGAGGACAATGCAGTAATTCAAATAGTTTGCCGCATTATCCTGATGAGGACCTTCAGGATTAGCGTTTTTCCAAATCCGATACCCGGTAGTGTCTTTTTGGCAAGTAGGTACGCTAAAAAAGAGCCGATTATTCGTTGCTACGAAATTCGTTTTAAAACTACGAAAACAAAGATAAATAACAGTTAAAAAACACGCTCTTGCAGCTAGCAGAACTAAAAAATAGAAAATAAAATAATATTTCGAAAAAACTGAAAAACACGCTAATTGTGAAACTGTGAAATCAAACTTTGGTTCATAACTCGTGAACATAAGACGATAGCAAATTTTGGTTTTCTCCAGCGAATTTTTCTCGAAAAAAGTGATCTAGAATGCGCCCTCCATTTTTTTTGTATCTCCTATAGTTACCGAGATTCAAACATCGAAATTTGCTCACCCTGTACACAATTCTATTGTAATTTCTAATGTAAATCGTTATATAACGAAATTTTGGGCGAAAAACTATATCTTTTAAATTTGAATCTGCACGAAGGAAAATGATTCAATCGAAGAAATGACGAAAATAATCGTGTGATTGATTCGAATCGTTGCGGAACTCATTGTAATTCGCTGAAAATTTTCAGTGTGTTTCGGTGATTTTCCGTTCACTGATCAGTAAAATTAGGATAGGTCATACTCGGAGTACTTGACTAATAGATTGGAACGTATATATTCGCCCGAAACGTCACCAATATAGTCGTTGTGGTAAAATGTTTCTCGCCATGCATAAAACGTGTTCGTAATGTGAGCCGTTGAACTCGCTGTCATAGAAACCTAATAAACGTCGAAATTGACACAAATCAACGCCTGATCCCTTTGCTAACCCAAATCGAGGCTTTTGCATTAGAAACATTACATTTTTATAGATGCTACCGTAATCTTCTTATTACTATCGAACTACATAAAGTACTACACGATACTCGGGAATTCAACAAAGGGAGTTGTTTATTAATTAAAAATTATTCATGTTCCCGAATACCTCGCTTATGACCTATACTAGGGGTCGGCAACCTTTTGGGTGAAATTTTTCTTCTGAATCAAATCAAAATATGCTTTATTGTCTTTAAAAATTATACACTTTATTAACAAAGCAAAAAATATAGGAAATAAACAACGTAAAACATTATAAACACACATCAATCAAAAAATATACAAACTAAACAATGTAATACCTAGAAATAAAAACAGATCACACCACATTTCCATACAAAATATATACAAACTTTACAATAGAACCAAGAGTGTCAAATCCTCCTCAATCAAAGTTGATGCATGTGTTATTCAATTTGGTCATATCGATCAATCAATTCTCAGAATACTAGTCCTCTATAGAGTAATAAGGTCTATCGAGAAAATAAGATTTTGTTCGTTTTCGAAAATTGGCCGAGGAAGTTATAGATTTTAATTCCCCTGGAAGGTGATCTTAATATTTCTTAGCATTGTAAATGATGAACTTTTTTGTTAATTCAGAGGAAGGAATAGGGAGGTGAACATCATGTCCCGAAGATCTGGTGGAATACCCGTGCTGTTATATCAAGGGTATGGCATGAAAATACTCATGAATCAAGCACACAGGTTCAAGTTAATATGAAGAAGGAAGCGTTAAAATTTCATTTTTCTTGAAGTAAGGTTTGCAATGAGCCCTATTTTTCAGTACAAAACATGTAACGAATTGTCCTCTTCTGCATTTTGAGAGTTGTGTCAAGTTGTGAAGAATTACATGAACCCCAAAAGGAAAAAACATAACGAAGATGAGGTTCGAGCAATGCAAAATAAGCAATTCTTGTAGATGCCGTATCTAATTCACTTGAGATGGATTTAATGACGAAACAGGCCCATGATAGTTTTTTAGACTTGCACATGCTGTCAAAATTTGAGATAAATGTCGATAAAGAGGCGTAAAAATCTGACAGAATCGATTATTTTAATAGCATGGTTTTGCAGGAATAGATCCTGGGAGTTATCTCTATTAAACAAGGAGGCGGTTTCATCTACATTGAAACAAAGTAAGTTTGCATCAGACCAGGACTTGATCAATCCGAAATCAATTCTGATGCCTTTCAAAAATAGATCCAAGAAAGGAAAAAATCTTAGATCTATAGTTGAACAGTTATAAAACTTACAATTTTTATGTTCCAGTACCAAAAAATTATTAATTAACTATTACATAACTAATTAAACAATCATGATAAAAAAATTTTGCTACCGAATTATTGTTCATTCACCTATCCAGTAAGTGCCCGATTTTTTTTATTTCTTAATTTCCATATTTAATATGGTTAGATAGTGTTCATTGTTAAAGTGTCCTAAATGAGCGTGACTTGCGCAAGCCAGATTAAACGTTTTCGGCCGTATTTTTACCCCTCTGAGAAAATTATAAATATTGATCCTACAGTTCCAGGAGCTGGGACTTTCTTTTAGGAAATTTCCTCCTATTTTTGAATATTTTTTTAGATATCTCAATTAGTTTTTGAGATATTTGCAAAAAACAAACCTCTTTTTTTCTTCAGTAAATTGTTTATAACTTTCACAATTTTCGCGAGAGGAACTTTATTTTTATCAAAAAATATCTACATGCTATTCCTAATCGAATTACACCTTGCTCATGTTTTTCCGAGTCTGCTGAAAATAGTTGAACAAAAAAGCACTTGTTGGCTAGACTGTATTGCGATTGACTGAAATATTTTTACTTTATGTCACTGTCGCTGATAAAAAATAAAAATTGTACTTTTGCTTTTAAAACGTTAATTATAAAGGGTATCTTCATTTTTATATTAACAAAACAAAGTAATTTTTTGGCGATTTTGATTTCTATTCATCCAAATCATAGGTATCCCACAAGAATTTAATATTTTATTTAACAAAAAACTCCTGTACCTACCTACAATGCCGGAAAGTTATACAATCACCTACCATAAAGCTAAAATCTATAAGTATGTACATACAAGAAGTTCCGAAGTTCGACTAAGGCTTTTCTTTTGGATAGAACATTTTACTCAGTAGCAGAATTTTATTCTGTAACTGAATTTGGTAGCAACATATCTCAATTTTTTTTTTTGATCTGTTTAATTTAATTTAATTAACAAATATGTTGATTCTTAACATATTATTATACATAATTCACTCATAAATATTTTTCTGTTTTGTTCTTTTATTTTGATAGATTCTTGTTTTGTTCAAAAATTGAAATTGTGTTTTATTTGGTTAGTTATTATTGTTAAATTTTATTTTTAATATTTTATGTAATTTTATATGACAATAAAGTTATTTCTCTATTGGAGGAAAAAGGGAGAATTATTTCATTTCTCTCTTATTTTATGAAAGAATTTATAGGGAAATGTTTGATCGGTAATCAATATATTTTCTGTCTATGTGGATGTGAGAACGGCATAACTGCATCAAAGTTCCTCTCTCCTATAATCAAATACATATGGGATCTAGCCAAACAGATAAGGTTCTTATAAAATATATCGTAGACATAAGGACGTGATATAAATAAACATATAAACGTAAAAATGTGTGGTGGATATACGTTTTGTTCATTGATTTGAAATCGTAATTCGAATTGAAATAGAATATATTATCAACAACATTTCGCTATAGCCAAAGTCGTTTAAAGGTCAATTTATTTTCAAGAGAACTCTTTTAAAATGAAAGAGTGATTTCGTTTTAATTGATTTATTTATTATTTATCCCTGGAATTGTGAAGAATATTATCATGAATTTCAACGATCATATCAAATTTAATAATCTAATTATTTAATAACTGAGATTGCTTACTGCTAAATACAGTATCTAAATATTTTTTATATTGTGGAACATAAGCCAAATGTTTTTATTTTAAAGTTTATACTTTAATCTAATTATTTGTTTAATTTCAAAAGTACGTTAAAAAAATTTGACTTCATTGGACTTAATTAGCAGCCCGACCACGCGTGGCTGCGACTCAAAAGTTCGTCAATTATATTCGCCTCAAATACACTTTTTTTTTCTACATACAAAATCTTAACCTCCTGAGTCAATTTGGAGGAGCCGTGGAAGTTGCCATAACCTTCAAAACAGCATGAAATTTCCACTTTAAAAAGGCGTCGGTCAAGGAAAAAAGTAGAAGCATCCGTAAACCAAGCCCTTATATCAACAAGTACCAAATTTCAACCCTCTATTCCAATATATAGAAACTGCAGAGACGCTTAAAACCTCAAAAACCACGAAAATAGATACAGAAGAAAAAATATCCTAAATGAATAATTCTGCGAAAAATTTTATATCCCTTAATTTTTTATGTATAGATTGCAAAAAAAGTAGCTTAGAAATGCTCTTTACTTGCAAACTATTCCATGTAGAAGGAGCCTTTTATTTTGATATTTCAAAAACATCGAGGAACATCTCCCAGAACTACCCTGCTGTGAGGAATTATCATCGGCCTGTTTCGCCATTAAATCCATCTCAAGTGAATTATATGCAGCATCTACAAGAACTGCCTATTTTACATTGTTAGAATCTCATCTTCGTTATGGTCTTCCCTTTTGGGGATCATGTAATTCTTCAGAACTTGACACCATTCTCAAATTGCAGAATATAGCAATTTGTTACATGTTTTTACTGAAAAATAGGGCTCATTGCAAACCTTACTTCAAGTGTCAGTGAATTCTATTCCAGAGTATAATTTTGAGAACGGGGTCTATATCAATAATTACAATATCACTTGTACCGATATAATAGATTATGTTCTCTCTGTTCCTCCTAAGCTCACAATGGGCCCTGATGGGATACCTTTATTTTTTTTGAACAAATGTCTTTACACTTTGGCAGTTCCTTTACGAAATATCTTCAATCAAATTTTTTCTCTGGGCACATTTCCAGATTTTTGGAAGCACAGCTTCCTGAAGCCAATACATAAGTTAGGTGATAAGAAAAACATTAGGAATTATAGAGCTGTTTGCAACCAGTCAGAGATGGCTAAGATGTTTGATTCTCTGCTCACGAAAAAACTTTCATGAGACTGTAAGTTTTTATTCAATCCCCAGCAGCATGGTTTCTCGGAAGGTAAATCCACTTGTACGAACCTTTCTCTGTATACCAACTATATAACTGAGCATCTTGAAAACAGACTGCAGGTTGACTCTGTCTATACTGACTTTTCTAAAGCCTTCGACAGGGTCAACCATAGCCTACTTATGGCTAAAATTCAAGCACTTGGTGTGGGGGGGAACGTTTTGCAAGTAATCAAAAGCTTTTTGACTGGTAGAACTCTGTCGGTCAAATATGGAGATGCAACATCTGCGCCCATTCAGGTTCCATCAGGGGTACCACAGGGGTCCCATGTGGGCCCACTGCTGTTCAACTTGTTTGTTTCGGATATGGAGCATGTTTTCAAGTATTCGGAGTTTCTTATGTTTGCGGACGACCTGAAACTTTATCGAGCAATTACTTGCCAGAAAGATGCCGAATTAGTACAAAGAGATCTTGAAGCTTTCGCCGTATGGTGTAGAAATAACTTATTAGATGTTAACATCGATAAGTGCCTAATCATTACGTTCGCTAAAGTTAGAAGTCCAATATTTTTCGAATATAAACTGAATAATATAGCTCTTAAAAGAGAAAAATGTGTACGTGATCTGGGAGTTAAATTTGATAGCGAAATGAATTTTAATCTTCAAGTTTCAGAAATTGTGGCTAAAAGTCTCAAAATGCTGGGTTTTGTGTTAAGAGTTCCTACTGGTTTTTCAATTGAAACACGAAGGGTCCTATATTGTGCTTTCGTAAGATCTAATCTGGAATATTGTTCGGTTATATGGGATCCATATTATAATGTAAATATCGATTTGATTGAGAGTGTACAAAAGAAATTCTTGAGGAATTGTGCTTTTCATTTAGGTCTTCAACGAGATGAATATGAGTACAGTGAAATCTTGACCAGATTAAATTTAAAATCATTGGAAGATAGAAGAGTTTCTGGTAACTTGAGTTTCCTTTTTAAAATAATAAACAGTACAATAAAGTGCCCAGAACTACTTCAACTAATAACTTTTTATATTAAACAAAGAGATACCAGAAGTTCGGATATTTTTCGGATAGAATTTTTCCATACCAATTATGCGTTGAACAGTCCAATTCCTCGTCTTCTGAAGCTGGGAAACCAATACCATAATAAATTAAATTTTTTTAATGTATCACCTCAGGTCTTTAAAAATCAGTTGAGGAGGCTATAGCGTTTCCGAGGCTCTGCTTTATTTTGTCCTTTTCCTTATAAGTGGAAACAACATTTGTTACATCTTTTAGTAATTTGAACATTTGACGATTCGGTAATATGTGTTTCTTTTTTTTTTGTAATTTGTAATATAGACACTAGACATAAGCATTCAATGATGCATTTGATTCACACTTTGTTGAAAATGTTTTGTGAATTGGCTTTGCAGTCAATAAATAAATAAATAAATAAGAAATATGGAAGTTTAACGCTTCCTTCTTTATATTTACTTGAATCTGTGTGCTTGATTCATAAATATTTTCATGTCGTACCCTTGGTGTCACAGCACGGGTATTCCACCAGATCTTCGGGACATCCTGTTCATCTCCCTAATGCTTCCTCTGAATTAACAAAAAAGTCCATCATTTGCAATGCTAAGAAAATTTACAATCACCTTCCAGAGGAATCAAAATCTATAACTTCCTTGGCAATTTTCGGAAACAAATTAAATCTTATTTTCTTGATAGACCTAATTACTCTATAGAGGACTACTAACTATCCTGAGTTTTGATTTATCGATATAACCAAATTGAATAACACAGGCATGAGCTTCGATTGAGGAGGATTTGACACTCTCGGTTCTATTGTAAAGTTGGTATATATTTTGTATGGAAATGTGGTGTGATTTTTATTTCTAGTTATTACATTGTTTAGTTTGTATATTTTTTGATTGATGTGTGTTGATTTTCATATTTTACATAGTTTATTTCCCTTATTTTTCGCTTTGTTAATAAAGTGTATTATTTTAAGACAATAAAGCATATTTTGATTTGATTTTTTAGTTGGTTAGATTGATTATAGCGAAGAGTTCTATTCAGAATATCTTAATATATCATAGTCGACTCTAAAATACAACCAAAATCGTTGATAAAATCACGTGTCACGGTAGTTTCAACGGCAGATTTGGCGAGGCTTAGCGCCCTGTAAACGATCAAATTTGTTTGTCAAACTTCACGTGTTCTTCAAGCAATGGCATAAACGATCAAACCAAAGATCAAACAAATTTGTCAAATTCGTCCTTAGTTACGGTTTTCTCGTTGACGTGACGTGACGCGTTCCATGAAGAATGAGCAGTACGGTTTCGAATTTAGTTGTCAAAAATGCCGTCAATCCAATTTTTCATCAAACACTTCAAACGCGTGAATTGTTTGACAAACGCATCAAACAAAGCCATAGAATATCAAATAATTTGACAAACACCTAAAATTTGACAAACCAGTTTGATCGTTTACAGGGCGCTATGCACGTTATTTGAAATGGATATTTTTTTTAGTATGCTCAGTCGTACGCATCCATTTCGGTAGTTCGTGATAAAACATTCAACTACCGGCTAAACCATGCGAGACAATGGAATCGAGACCGCCAATGTATATAAGAGTATATAGAGTTTCATTTTTGAACACCCCATGCTTCCATACCACAACGTCGACTTGATTGAATTTCTGTGTTTTTATTAATTTAGGGTGGCTTGACACGAGTAAGCCGACTTGACTACATTCATGGTGATTGATAGCGGATAGCCGTATAATTCTTCCCCGGTGACGGGGTGGTAGTATTTTTTCTTGATATAGAGTATAGCGCACGATCGAGTTGAGGGTTAAGTTTCTTCCAGAATAATTTCATGAGAGACGCGTTGTATTTGTTAGATAAATTAGGAGAGGGAAAACATTCATATCTTTAAAAAATGAAATGAATGCATTGGTATTTTGGTACAAAATTTATGATATTGAATCGCACGTGTAGCCTTTACCAAGGCTTCGTCAAACATAGGATCCAAAGAGCCACACAGGAACCAAGGAGCCCCCCAGTTAATGTTTTGAAAGTTTCTTGAGGTTTTTATATATACATATATATATTGAGAATTATTTCAAGGTACACATAGGAGAATCCAATGAAAAATGTATGATGCGCCATTTCAAGGTAGAGGAAAGTCGCCTAATTTCGGATACAATTTTGAAAAAAATGCCTATAGTTGATAATATATTCTTTAAAAAAATTTTGTGTATATGAGCTGATACTTATGGTTGTTACCAAACATTTGCTAACATCTGGGCTTTTTATTACTTTTAATTTAAAAAAAAATAAAAATAATATTTTGGCTCAATTTTTTACAAAAAAAAATTTGGTTCCTAATGTCGGACAGTATGTCCGAAATTAGGAGCCATTTTGTATTCTATGTATTTTTTCAAATATCTAAACAAAAGTCACAAACATAAGTTTTCTTTTGTTCGGAATTAGCACAATCTTCATGAGTCCATTTCATACAACGTATCCATTTTTCGCCCTGGTTATCAGCTGAGTATAAATGACCACAAAATATGCATTCTGTATCTGCATCATCAGCATCTAAATCCGAATCATCATCAGGTACTGGCTCATCTTCTGAATCTGAATAGGATTCGGAATATTGTTTTTTTGATTGTGGTTTAGGTTTATTTTTTAATTCTTTTTGAATTTCATTCTGAGCTTTCTTGATGGTATTTTTCAATTTAATATTTAAGGTTGGTTTTGGTCTCTTTCCTGTTAATGCTTTTTTTCTTTCCTGTTCTCTTAGACTTTCCTCAAGCTCATCTTTATAGGGTGTACTGGTAATCACATAACTCGAACCCTGTCTTGGTTTCCTACCCTTGTTAGATTGTGATATGCCACTACAAGATGGCAATGGATTAAAATCTTCTACTCTTACAATATTAGTTTCTGAAGTTACTGAACTTTGTAAATTCAAGTTTATTTCTTTTAAAGGGGACGGCGTTCTTTCATTTGTCATTTGTCTCTGTGTTGTACCAAGAACAATAACTTGTGCGTTTTCATTATGGCGCTGTATGGCACTGGGTCTCTCTGGTGGTGGTGTCCTTTCTCTTTGCCTTCCCATTACGAAGTCACATTCTGAGAACTAGTTTCTGTTATATGGACATATGCCAGATTTACGGAATCCATTTACTGAAATTTCGGCGGTTGCACATTTTAAATAGGCTTTGCACATCAATTTACAGGCTTGAAAATAATTCATAAAGAATAAAAAAATAAATAATAATCGCTTTTCAACAAAAATTATGTTTGTTCCATATTTCGGATATTTGATGTCCTAATTTCGGATACCCGAAATTAGGAATCCTCGACTGTCCGAAATTAGGCATCTTTACGTTTTTTAGGTTAGGACCCTATATGTTTTTTATTAATTGAAACTTTTCAATTATGATATGCTGCACACTTTTACTGATGTCTTAGCTTACCTCGCATACGTTTTCAAGAATATAAAAGCTTTTTTTATTCACTAAATACAGACTACACTGAAGCGGCGTTTCAGCTAATTCAAACATATGGTGCTGCCATCTCGTAAATATAAAATAAAACTATAAAATTTGCATCTAGACTAGTTGAGCACCATTAAAAATTTCTTCTGAACATGTTTTCGATTTTTAAATACACGTGGCTTTTGTAATACGTCACTATCCGAAATTGGGAAACCATCCGAAATTAGGCGACTTTCCTCTATACATAGGAAAAACAACAATACAGATTACTTGTGCTTAGCGATATTATTGATAAGTCGCAGATGTCATAATTGCTTTGGCTTTCAACGAAGTAGTTAATCTAATTAACTATGTGAGAGTAAGTTTAAACATGTTCTGGTTTTCATTAATTTTATTTAGAAATATTTCACAAAACTCTGTTCTCAATGCAGGGTCACCTACTTTTAATTCTTGGTGATTTTGGTACTTGTATGATCTGAATTTTTATTTGCGTAGAATTCGCAGCAGCGAACTTTGTGAAATAGAATGAGCAGCAGCTACTGATCTTGAATTTATACTACTGCTCTCGACAACACTATTTATCACATCTATTATCTTATTTTTATTCATTTTGTATAGTGCTCCTACTTCGGATCTCTGATGGGATGTTTGCAAACAGCCTGTGTTCTCAAATTTTGCTGCTATCTTTGATATTGTTCTTATGGACGGAACCGGTCTCTCAGGATATTCAACACTAAAATGATCTCTTACTTGCCTTGAACTAACTGCAATGCTATATTTCCTATGTATACCTTCAAATGGCGCAAACATTTTTCATATATATATATATATATATATATATATATATATATATATATATATATATATATATATATATATATATATATATATATATAAACCATAGAATTCATGTATGTACGCATATATTTTTTTCCGTACATTTTGCCATCTCCAGTTCAAATTAACAGAAATCTTGTATCTGGGTTTTATATGGCAGAAAAAACCGGTCTCTATGGATTTTCAACACTATAATGATCTCTTACTTGCCTTGATCTAACTGCAATGCTACATTTCCTATGTATACCTTCAATTGGCGCAAACATTTTTTCTATATATATATTTATATATTTTTATATATATATATATATATATATATATATATATATATATATATATATATATATATATATATATATATATATATAAACCTTAGAATTCATGTATGTACGCATATATTTTTTTCCGTACATTTTTCCATATCCAGTTCAAATTAACAGAAATCTTGTATCTGGGTTTTATATGGCAGAAAAAACCTTCAGAATTTCAGTGAATTAAGTCCAAATTTTGGCGTCTCCAAACTTTTGTAAAGAGATTGGTGTAGAGGTGCATGCAAGGAAATTAATTATGAACAAGATATCTGAAGTCAGCCTTCTAGAACTTAATAGAAGGTGTGTGGAGCTGAATCAAGACCGGCTGTTGAAGGGTTTTTGCACTTCCAGTCGATGCCGAAGAGAGTTGAAAGTTTTTATGTGTACTATTGATGTTAGGTAGTGCCTTTTGGCGGTATGACCTTTTTTTTCTCAAACCGCTTCCATTTCATGTGAAGATTTTTTGGCTTTTCATGGTTCCCCCTCCATTGACTGCAGATTGAGCTCGAGAGTTGCAGTTTGGTACGTGAATTGAGTAGATATTAAGGAAGAGGAAAGACCGCGTGTCATTTCTCCCTGAAGTATGTATCAGAGAGGCGAAGTTTGAGTTATGAAGAGGAACTCCAGATCAGATGATACACTTGTGTTTACAAGTGCATTAAGGATGGCTGAGACAGGATATTCATGGAAGTTAGGAAGTGTAGGGTTCAGAGGATGATACTGGCCCAGCATTCGCCTTGTAAGTATGCAAGCAGTGACTTACTTAACACCATGAGGAAACGTATGAAAAAACCTCGGCCCTGGGACCTCCCAAATACTAGCCGACGTACCTAAGTAATTGGCTACACAGCTTGGTGTTAAGGAAATACCATTTGTGGGTTCATATCATTTTCCTTAACCACCGAGATCTCTTGGTTTTTTCGTGGGTTTTGAGGATTTGTACACTTCCAAAGCTCTTTCAGCTTGGGTGAAAGCGTTGAGGTTTCGGACCTGTATTGAGTTGATGTTAGGGAAGTGCTTCGTTCTGATTTAAATCATTTTCCTTAACCGTTGCCATTTAAATTCGTGGGTTTTAACGTTTTGCTCACTTTTAGAGCCGTTACAAATTGACTAAGAGGGTTTAGATTTTTTATAGAAAAGTGATCAAAAATGAGACGACATAGTGACGGAGTTCAAGCGTGTTTTCTTTTCAAATGTATTGATCGAATATTCCTTTGAATATTGATTCGGAAATGAGTTGTACGGCGCCACTGAAGTCTAACTTTCACTCTAAATCTATCTCCAGGTCTCAACGTCACGTTCGTCACTAAAGTGTCGTTTGCATCAAATTACGCATTGCAAAATATGTAATACGGCCATTTCTGAATTCAATTGCGTTCTACCAGCTTTTCATACATATGTCATACCTGGCCTACTCTTCGAACAAATAATTGTAGCGAAATACCTTTAAAACGATAATACTGAAAAATTATACTTAAAAAGGAACATTGTCAAACTGAATGGAGACATTAGAATCTTACTGAATTATTTTTTAATATTGACTAAGTAATAAAACTCCAAATACTCTATTGTTGAAGCCGTAATAATATACCATTCTGCTTTGTTGAATAATGACCTAGCATATGACGAAATATGTTCCGTACTACTACATCAAAGATTTCGTCAAAGTTTCATCATCAGGATGTTAGCCAATAATTTTTTTAACAAAGGAAGAAATTGTCTGACTGAATATTTTGGCCTTGAATCTTCACGAGAACACGATCAAATCAAATATACTTTATTGTCTTAAAATCATACATGAATCATACTTATGAATCCATTAATTTTCATTGAAAAAATATGCATCTTGAGAAAATTTTCAGTGGACGCCTATGGCAACCATTTCAATTCATTGAAATTATTCTCCAACTCTGATATCGAGAACGAACACTCTTGTTTTGGGCTACCTTCCCGATAAATGTTTTATTGTTGATTGAAAGTGAGGGCGTGGACATCAATACGTATCGTATATAAATGATCCCCTTGCGTGACGACCCCCAGAAAACTTCCTTGTTTCTTTGGTTCTCATGCCACACATTATTGCCGCCAAGTGTTAATGTGACTTGACAATTTATAATGATGTCTTGTATGTTAATATTTTATTGTTGTTTGTGTCGTATTTTTAGTCTGAATTGTCTATACACAAATGAATTTCATTCTTATTCAAACGCAGTGACACAACTATTAAATCGGAAAGTTAACCTCTTATGGGCCTACCACACGCTCAAGCTTCACGACAGTTTGGCTTGCGCAAGCATCTCCTACATTAAGATTGAACACAACAGTTGCTACCACACGGCACAGTTAAGTACGTGCAACCCTCATTCTTGACGAAGTCGTCGACACGATAACAATGCGTCTGAACGAAGAACTATTTCTTCAGCTGCAATTTTTTCAGTGTTTGCTGATGAAAAAAAAAGGCAAATGAAAATTCAAAAATCATTTTTTCGTAGGCTTCGTTCTTTTTATTCCTATCCGAATAATCCCTCGATTTGATCTTCCATAGTGCTGGTAGAGATTTATATAGACTTATCAATTCAGTGATGAACTCGCGATTGTACATCCTTAAAACGGCCATTTTCGCAGGAAAAACGGGTGCTTCACTGAATAAAGACTATTCTCGAATGAGGCTTGAACACTGTACATCAACCGCACGTACAATCCAGGCTTGCGCAAGCAAGATTTCAAACAAGTCGAAAATTACGCAAGCCAAGCCGTGGGGTTTGCGCGGTATACAGTTTTCCCAACCGCACGCTCAGTGTTCAGTGTTCAAGCCGGCTTGCGCAAGCAAAACTGTCGTGAAGCTTGAGCGTGTGGTAGGCCTATAAGAATTCATCCATCATAAAGTAGATAGAGAATATACTGAACTGAATACAATTAAATTTTCTATATATATATATATATATATATATATATATATATATATATATATATATTCATAGAGAAATAAAAAACTAACTTTTCACAGGTTGAAACAAAAATCTATTGAGTAAACGCGTTTCGTCATAACACTGACTTCATCTCGTACTAAACTATGGTATTACAAAACAATCTATTTATATGAAAATTGAAGATAACAGAGGGGTTCTTAGAGAAACTAAATAACAATAAGCAATTCATTCAGAGTTATGAGTAGATACATTGAACAGATTGGTTTTCTTGAATAAGATGGCACACATAATTAGAGTCAGTTTTCTGCTTAATATAGCTAAGCTGGTGTTCGTGTATTCGAGTTTTGAAATTTCTAATTGTACGTCCTATATAGAATTTTTCACAATCGTTACAAAACGTACTGGTGTTTATAGACTCGACTGTGACGATTGTGAAAAATTCTATATAGGACGTACAATTAGAAATTTCAAAACTCGAATACACGAACACCAACTTAGCTATATTAAGCAGAAAACTGACTCTAATTATGCGTGCCATCTTATTAAAGAAAAACATACCTTTAATCACAATTATAATATATTACAATTAGAAAATAGTATCGGTAAAACCAACTGTTGGGAATCCCTATACATCAATAAATATAAAAATTCCGGAAACCTAGTTAACGACCAGATTGAAGTAAACCCTTCTCCTCTCCTTAATCTGTTCAATGTACCTACTAATAACTCTGAACTAATTGCTTATTGTTATTTAGTTTCTCTAGGAACCCCTCTGTTATATTCCATTTTCATATAAATAGATTGTTTTTTAATACCATAGTTCAGTACGAGATGAAGTCAATGTTATGACGGAACGCGTTTATTCAATAGATTGTTATTTCAACCTGTGAGAAGTTAGTTTTTTATTTCTCTATAAAGTTACAATTAAATTTGGTTCCCCTGAAATTTCTGATTTCGTCCAAGTTTGCTTAAATGCGGAAATATTTATATTTTGTACATTTTTGGTGAGGGGGACTGATTTATATCGAAGCGGCCAACTTTAATACTGCATCCCTTTGGCTCCAAGAGTAATCACTTTAAAAAATAATTCAAATGGCAAGAGAGGTCGAGTAATATATTATTTTAAAATTTTCTTCAATGCATGATTGGTTACATGCATTTCTTTTCAATTCTACAAATTATTTTTTGAGATAACTGCAAGGGTTGTTTTGAGTGAAAATAAAAGTGGATATGAGAAAACGGTTTAACTCATCTAGTGTATCACTAAATGCCCACCCCCCACTTCCATATAATAGTACAAACGATTTTCAAAATCTTGTCTAAATTCATGAAATATTTCAAGTATGTTATCCCCCATTATCACGTAAGATTTTCGGTTTTTCAGATGCTAGTTGGCCTAGAGGTCTCATCGAATGGCCAGCTAGATCACCAGTTTTAAGTCCTTTAAATTTTGCGGGGCCACTTTTTTTTAAAACTATTTATGATAGCCCCCTGTCCGGTCTCATGCTGACAATTTCATAAAACGCCATCTCGTAAATTTTTGTGGTACTTATAATGTTGCTGATGGATGACTATCAACTGTTACCTTAAAATATTGTGAGATGGCGCTACATGACATTATCTAAATGGTGGATAATTTTATTTTGTTTAGACCAAGAATACATTATTCATTTTTTGTTAAAATATGCACATTACAATGCCTAGAAAACCTTCGAACAGATATTTAACTTAAATTTACGTTCATATCTAAATGAATTTTCCCAAAAAACTCGATTTTATAAAACCTTACTGGTTACGTCGGTACTATTACCTGGACAGCTGTAACTACAATATAATTGGGATTATCTAATAAATTATTGGAATTAATTTTCATTTTGACCCTGTTTCAATTGAAAAATTCATGTTCATTAAACCTTGTCGTTTCAGCTCTTTCAATGTCTGTTTTTAACCACGGAAACATCACAGATATTAAGAATTTTTTTTTGGTAACACTGAAGCTATACACCGTGAGAAAGGCGCGCTAAGCTCTTAACAATGGCTTTTTCGAACAGAATTCCAAGAAGACCTATAGAAATGTGTTTCTTTTATAGAATACGAAGGATAAGAATTTAATCCTATTTCAGGTGCTCCGCCCTTTTGTCTGCCCTAAACATTATTTTTGATTAAAACTGTCGGATGAATTCGTTCATATCATATTTCGAAAACTGATAAGTCGACCGGGAATATTTCCCTTTTTTTGTGTGCCGCTATTGATTATTTTTATAACGTTCTCTGATAAGAAGGAGTTCATTGATGATATTGTTTTCTTCATTTTTTACGAATCGATTCGGAATGTCTCATATAATTATTGTTTTTTCAAATTACATGATAACATGACATTCGATGAAAAAATATTTAATTCACAAAGAGGTTTCGATTAAGAATTGAATAGGTATTTTGAACTTTCAGAGTTTTTCGTATCGTTAGGTCGTTTGCACTCGGAGCGATATCATTACCATATCGAGTGATAAACGATCGCAGTATTGCTTTAAACCAAATTTACGTATGAATCAATCGACCCCTTTGACACATAAGCGATACCATAATATGGTAGCGCCGACGCGATATCGCGTCATAACGCGATATGTTTTACTAAAATTTCTTAATTTTTTACGGAACATTTAGGTCAATATTCAGCGTGCATCCATGTCCACTTTCCGTGTAGAGTCCTATAAGCGCTCTGCCAGCAAATTAAAAGTATCTTGGCTCATTCTGAAGTAATTGTAAAATTTCTCGCTGAAGTTTTTTTCGAAAATCGTGTAAAAGGCTTTATCTACTTATCTTGCTTGCGTTAATCCTCCTTTTCTTTAGCTCTTGCGATTAAGAAGTATCGATAGTAGTTGATTCCTTCGTCTTCCTTCCATGATACTATTTCCAATACTGATGAGGGACTTGTCAATACAAAGTTTGCACAATTTTATAGTAGCTATAAATCGTTGTATGTGAAAAACTAATACTATACTACTTCGAATGAAAACGCCCTTAGATCAGGCATAACCTTTAGATGTAGGTGGAAACTGGGTTGAAAAATCTTCTTTTTTAGTACTTTTCAGGAAAATACTATGCATTTTATCATGACACAACCCAGATAAGTACATGGAACTTGGTCAATGTAGGTTTCTCAAATGTTTGCCCTACAATCCATCTGAGATTTATGCCCAGTGACCTCACTGACTGTTGGGCATTTTGTTTGAATTCCCTTCAATCAAGCTAAAAGCACAGCTCGCAATACTCCCTTTATTTGTCATTTATTACTAGAGCACTCACAAAAAGGAAACTGAGGAGAAAATAAATTTCATATTGTTCCCTGAGAACGATTTAATTTCGCTGTAAACTTTATTTAGTGTAACTTCAATATCTTCAAAATAAAATTATTATTATTACTAATTACTATTTTTCTGAAATTCTTGGTCTTCGTTCTGTACACATGTTTCTCTGTAAAAATTATAATAAGATAAGAAAAACACTTGGCTTGATTCCACTAAGGATGATATATTTATACTCAAATTATGTTTCGGGTTACTAGCCCATTCTCGAGAGTTAAAAAACTAAAATTGATTTTGCATCAATCTAGATATTTAAGAACAGGTCCAGTTGATCGTTCCTGATAGGTGACCAAGCTAGTTAATCGAGTACTTAACATTGGCTAGTATTTGGGAGGTGTCGGGTTCAAACCCTGGGGCCGACTGGTCTGCCATGAGTTTTTTTCAGAGGTTTCCTCATGGTTATGTAAGTCACTGCTTGCTAACTAAGGGTGCGCGTTGGGCGATAACACGCTTTAAGCGCTCATAAGCTTCGTTTTCTGTGGTCGACTCGCGCTCATAAACGCTTAACACTAAGCGTAAGCTAACCTAACTTTTGTTGTCGATAATTAATATATTTGAAGGGAAATGTCAAAGCACGGTATTATATATCATGATTTTGCCTACCTAAGCGTAAAAAGATCGGACATTCGCCATATTGAAATAACTAATGCTCAAAGCCAAAGCGTGAGCGTCTCTGAGCGCTAGTAGGACAACCCAAACGCCAATAATCTGTGCTGCTAAGCGTGAGGGCTTAAAGCGTGTAAGCGCCCAACGCGAATACACCCTAAGGCGAATGCTGGGCCAGTATTAATCCTCTGAACCCTAGCCACACTTCCTATGTTCCATAAATATCCCGTCTCACCTATCCTTAATGCACTTGTACATACAAGTGCATCCTCTGATCTGGCTGAAGGAGTTAATCCCAAACTCGAGCTGCCCGCCTCTCTGGCACATACTTCAGGAGGAATAAAACACTGGCGATTCCTTTTTTACCTGATAGGTGAGTTTTTGGAGTTTGCCGACGTAACTTCCAAAGCTTCTAAGGTCCATCTTCTTTCGTTTGTTTAAAAATGTCATATTTCCGGGTTATCTAAATCTATGGAATTATTGTTCTGAATACAATGGTCTGAAATTCCAGTGACGTTTTTATTTTGGATGGATTGTATTCAGAACAACCATTTCATAGGTTTAGATAACCTGGAGATATTACACTCATTCAACAAAGGAAAGAAGATGGACTTTTTAGGAGCTTTGGAAATTACATCGACCAACTTCATGAACTTACCTATCAGGAACGATCAACTGGACCTTAGAATATCCCCACTTAAATATGTTCATTAAATATTTAGATTGTTGCAAAGTCAATTTTAGTTTGTTAACTCTTGAGAATGCTTTAGTAATCCGAAACATATGTCGAGTATAAATCTATCGTTTTCAGTGGAATCAAGCCAAGTGTTTTTCTTATCTTATTATAATTTTAAACTATGTTCCACCAAGTGTTAAGTGAATAGTCAATTGACGTTATTTCTCTGTAATTTTTTAGGGTTCCGTACCCAAAACCGAGTAAAAACGGAACCCTATTACTAAGACTTCGCTGTCCGTCCGTCTATCTGTCACAAGGCTGTATCTCAAGAACCGCGATAGCTAGACAGTTGAAATTTTCACAAATTATGTATTTCTGCTGCCGCTATAAAAACAGAATAAAATAAATATATAAGGGGGCTCCCATACAACAAAAGCGATTATTTTGCCCTTTTTATCGATATCAATAAGGGCAACAGGTAGGCACTTGAAATATACACAAAGTACTCAGTGAAAAAACTTCACTTTAATAATAAAATTAAAATAAATATTCAAGGGGGGCTCCCATACAAAAAAGGCAGGCTCTTGAAATATTCACAAAGTACTTAATTGTATATTTACTAAATATTCATAAAATACTCAGATATATTTTCACTTTAATAATAAATAATAAAATTAAAATTAAACAAATATTTAAGGGAGGCACCCATACGAAAAAAACACCATTTTTCGCCCTTTTTTGCTCGATATTAATAATGCCAACATGTAGGCACTTGAAATATTCACAAAATACTCAGTTGTATTTTCACTTTAATAATAAATAATAAAATTAAAATAAAATAAATATTGAAGGGGGCATAATCAACCCTTCGTGCGCGAGTCCGACTCGCCGATTTTTTTCTTGGTCTTAAAAAAAAATAAATATATAAGGGGCTCCCATACAACAAAAGCGATTATTTTGCCCTTTTTCTCGATATCAATAAGGGCAACAGGTAGGCACTTGAAATATACACAAAGTACTCAGTGAAAAAACTTCACTTCAATAATAAAATTAAAATAAATATTCAAGGGAGCTCCCATACAAAAAAGGCAGGCTCTTGAAATATTCATAAAGTACTTAATTGTATATTTACTAAATATTCATAAAATACTCAGATATATTTTCACTTTAATAATAAATAATAAAATTAAATTTAAATAAATATTTAAGGGGGGCTCCCATACAAAAAAACACCATTTTTCGCCCTTTTTTGCTCGATATTAATAATGCTAACATGTAGGCACTTGAAATATTCACAAAATACTCAGTTGTATTTTCACTTTAATAATAAATAATAAAATTAAAATAAAATAAATATTGAAGGGGGCATAGTCAACCCTTCGTGCGCGAGTCCGACTCGCCGATTTTTTTCTTGGTCTTAAAAAAAAATAAATATATAAGGGGTCTCCCATACAACAAAAGCGATTTTTTTGCCCTTTTTCTCGATATCAATAAGGGCAACAGGTAGGCACTTGAAATATACACAAAGTACTCAGTGAAAAAAACTTCACTTTAATAATAAAATTAAAATAAATATTCAAGGGGGCTCCCATACAAAAAAGGCAGGCTCTTGAAATATTCACAAAGTACTTAATTGTATATTTACTAAATATTCACAAAAAACTCAGATATATTTTCACTTTAATAATAAATAATAAAATTAAAATTAAATAAATATTTAAGGGGGCTCCCATACAAAAAAACACCATTTTTCGCCGTTTTTTGCTCGATATTAATAATGCCAACATGTAGGCACTTGAAATATTCACAAAATACTCAGTTGTATTTTCAGTTTAATAATAAATAATAAAATTAAAATAAAATAAATATTGAAGGGGGCATAATCAACCCTTCGTGTGCGAGTCCGACTCGCACTCGGCCGATTTTTTGCTTGGTCTTCGTTCTACACTCTCGTTTCAGTGTGAACTGTTGTATGTCCTATTGTAATTTAAGCCATAAGCCACGGCTATTTATCTCGATGTGCATACGATGAACTCCCCTCACGTTACGAGCATTAACAGCCACCTGCTCCAGCGTTACAGCAATAATAATAATTGGTCTTCGCCTCAAATCAAGAGTCGAGAGGGTTCCTAGGAAATAATGATTCAGCAGCTCAAAAGCCAGACTTTGTAGCCAATCGAATTCTGCATATCGAATTGTAAAATCGATTTTACTATTTCTGTTCGTTCCTGTGTAGGTACAAGTTAAACTCATATTTCAGTTTCGATTCACCTGAATCGATTATTCTTACTACAAGAATGCGATCATTCGGACAAAAGAACTTTCTTTTTTACAATTTATAAATTTACGCCATATTGTGAAATTATACCTAAAAATCAAATCATGATAAATATACAAGTTGACCATGGTCAATTTAATATATTACATAAAGTGAACAAGGTAAGTTTTTCAATAATTAAAAAAATTATCAAACAACTTTCCAAGCGAGCTGGTTATATGTATTCCACGACGAGAATTCTACATTCACAATCCAACAGTGAATTATAGAAATCGTCAAGTCACTTCGACTCAAAATCTGCATACAGCTGTTTCGATTTTATTAGATCTCATCAGTGCAGCTTATTTGACTCGGAGTGAATTAACAAATTTCTAATTGTTCCCCAATACAAATCGCGGTCGGGACTACTATCTGGATAACAACCCAGAGCGCCCTCCACCAAGGATATTGGAAACCAACAATTCACCGCTTAGATCGAAAATGCAGAATCCCGTCGCGATTATACATATTTCCTGAGTCCTGAGTCGGGGTGACTCATATATATATATATATATATATATATATATATATATATATATATATATATATATATATATATATATATAATATATATATATATATATATATATATATATATATATATGTATATATATATATGTATATATATATATATCTACCAATATATATCTACCATATATATATATATATATATATATATATATATATATATATATATATATATATATATATATATATATATATATATATATTATACATATTCATAAAGATTTCAATACGCTTGGAATTTCATTTAAAAATTTTTTGATTAATCAACCCTCTAACGGAGCTAATTTCATGAGACCAAACGACATGGATTTCCCATTCATCCCTCAAGTGAGAATGTTAGAAAATTCGACATCGGTGCCATACAGTTGAAAACAATAAACAGTCTGTTTCGCTCTTCAGCGAGATCATCAGTTATAAGTAGTGTCCCGTCCCTCGACCGCATTGGCAACGACAATCAATCCACATAACCACCACATAGTTTCTAAGAAGAGCACTAATGACTACAGCTCATTCTAGGCAAAACAGAAACGCCAATTAAGAAAACTGCTATGATCTTTTCGCATGTCATTAGTGGTTCATCTCAGAAACTATGAGGCGGTTATGTGGATTCGATATATATATATATATATATATATATATATATATATATATATATATATATATATGTTATATATATATATATATATATATATATATATATATATATATATATATATATATATATATATATATATATATATATATATATATATATATATATATATATATATATATATATATATATATATATATATATATATATATATATATCTATATATATATATATATATATATATATATATATATATATATATATATATATATATTAACTGAGATTGGTCAATAATAAAGAAAAATCTAACATCGGAGAAAACAGTGGTATTTACAAAATATTTTGCGACGAATGTCCTGCTTTCTATATTGGACAGACAGGAAGGAATATAAATATTCGTGTTGAAGAACATAAAATTCAATTTTACAAAACAAAAATACCACTGGCTTCTCTGAACATTGTATAAAATTCAATCACTTTCTGGATTTCAAAAAAACCAAATTGTTACATTCAGGTAACAAAGGAAAACGCCTTGACCTTCTTGAAATTCTCGAAATAAGTTCCGCCTATAATAGTCAATTACCCCTTGTAAACGAACAAACTGATTTTCAGGTATCACCTTTGCTTTTGTCTGTTTTATAAATTAAGATGCAATACTCTCCTGTAGTCAGTCTTGATAATGAGTTCATAACTCGAAACATGTCGACTTTTCGTTACTGCTAAATACAGTATCTAAATATTTTTTATATTGTGAAACATAAGCCAAGTGTTTTTATTTTAAAGTTTATACTTTATTATATATATATATATATATATATATATATATATATATATATATATATATATATATATATATATATAGATATATGTTCTATTTGAACTATTCATTGAATATAATGAAGGTTTTCTAAGAGAATTATACTGAGGGCCATATTTTTCAATCTATTCTGGTTAATTTATTTTTTGCAATGAATAATAAATTAATCTCTCTACTTTTCGAAATTACTTTCATTATTCACTCATTAAAATGCCTCCATTTAAACGAGTTTTACTTGAATTATTCTGGAACGCTGCCTGTGCTCTAGGCAAAGTTACCAGGCTTTTAATGAAAAATGGGTTTAATATTTTTCTACTTGAAAAAGCTATTATAACTGTTCAGTAGAGGATCGATTGATGTTATCCAGAAACTTCGCTGTAATAAAAAAAACTGATAAAATTTAATATAATGAATGCTTCTATAAATAAGTATAGTTGATGCAAAAGGTGAGATAATAGTGAACGAGTCTTTCGGCCTGATTTTTCCACGCATTTAAGTGTGTTGCTTGATTGCTTCAAGATCGAATAAATTATTTATTGAAATGTAGGAGTTCGCAATTAACCAGTACCCAGTGCCCTATATAAAAACAGGTCGAAGAGAACGACTTTTCATCAATGGCTCATTTGGTTTCAAAAGAACGGTTCAATGATTTATGAAAAAATTAATCGTATAAAAATGGGAGACCGTTTTTTCCAATTATTGTGTTGTAAATTTTATCAAAGCCACGTCTCTATTCTCGAAAATTGAAATTCACCAAACATTGTCAATTAATTCACACGTAGATATAGACTTACGATTCGATTGATACAAGATATAATTTCATTCGCTCAAAGATATAGGCTTACAATTGAATTCACACAAGATAGGATTTCATTCACTCAAACATAAGAAATAGGCTTACGATTCAATTGAACAAGATAGGATTTAATTCACTCTAAAGATATAGGCTTGAGATTCAATTGGAACAAGATAGGATTTCATTCATTCGAAGATATAGGGTTAAGATTCAATTAGAACAAAATAGGATTTAATTCACTCTAAAGATATAGGCTTAGGTAAGATTCAATTGAAACAAGATAGGATTTCATTCACTCACAGATATAGGCTTACGATTCAATTGAAACAAGATAGGATTTCATGCACCCGAAGATATAGGCTTACGATTCAATTGTAACAAGGTAGGATTTAATTCACTCTAAAGATATAGGCTTCAGATTCAATTAGAACAATATAGGATTTCATTCACTCAAAGATATAGGCTTAGGTACGATTCAATTGAAACAAGATAGGATTTCATTCACTCAAAGATATAGGCCTACGATTCAATTGAAACAAGATAGGATTTCATTCACTCACAGATATGGGCTTACGATTCAATTGAAACAAGATAGGATTTCATGCACCCGAAGATATAGGCTTACGATTCAATTGTAACAAGATAGGATTTAATTCACTCTAAAGATGTAGGCTTAAGATTCAATTAGAACAAGATAGGATTTTATTCACTCAAAGATATAGGCTTACGATTCAATTGAAACAAGATAGGATTTCATGCACCTGAAGATATAGGCTTACGATTCAATTGTAACAAGATAGGATTTAATTCACTCTAAAGAAGTAGGCTTAAGATTCAATTAGAACAAGATAGGATTTCATTCACTCAAAGATATAGGCTTACGATTCAATTGACACAAGATAGGATTTAATTCACTCAAAGATATAGGCTTACGATTCAATTGAACAAGATAGAATTTCATTCACTCAAAGTTATATGCTTATGATTCAATTGAAATAAGATAGAATTTCATTCACTCAAAAATATAGGCTTACGAATCAATTGGAACAAGATATCCTGCCGATTCTCACAACCGAATGAAGTAATCTGTACAAATTTGAGCTAAACATCCCAAAAAGGGCAGGAACCATAAAGAAAATACTTAACAAATCTAGAAATGTCAACGTGTATAACGAAGCATATTGTTATTCACAGATTACAAAGAAGTAAATGCTTCAGCTGAAAAACAAATTGAGTTGGCAAACTGAAGTAATGAATTTTCCACCGTAAAGCGGATAAGGCGGATACAATAAATCAGCAGTGAAATTAAAAGGTGTGAACATTTCATACTTGTTTCTCTTGATTACAGCAATTTTCAGCAAATTATTCTGTACTTCCTTTTCACCAACTGAGATAAATCGTAAGATGACAAAATTAACACAATCTCACTTTGCAGGTTTCGTATATTTTGTCGGTAAGTTCTGTGAATGTTAGAAGCTGAACGTCGAAGGGAAAATGTCATTATATTTGAAGTCGCTATATTAATCTGAACCCTCTTAAGTTTTTCGTCTCTCAGACGTTTGAATTAATAGAAGATTCTGGGAAGATGGAAGCGAAGCTCTCGGGTTTAATTTGCTGAGAAAATGATGAAAGGGATTTAGTTTGCCAAGTTGATCGGAAATGTCACAACTCGCAGCCGGAAAACATTTTTCTAGAAAAATCTGGCGATTAGAGAGAATTTCTAAGTTTTAACGAAATGAACTATAAGGAAGATGAACTAATAATTCTGAAGTAATGTTATACACACACACAGACACCTGACTAGAGTTTTGTGAACTTCACAACTCTGACGACTTCGTTGGGTCTTTAAATCGCTACTTGATGTGGTCGTTTTAGTTTATTGAGTGTTGATACATTAATTTGGTTCTTTGCGATCGATTGATATGTGATAGGTACTGAAAAATTGGCCGAAACAGCTGTTTTATCACTTCACTTCTTGATAGTGGCCATCTTAATGTCGCTACTTCATTAGCCAACCTCAGGTCCCAAATATATTTAGTTTTCAAATATATATATATATATATATATATATATATATATATATATATATATATATACATATATATATATATATATATATATATATATATATATATATATATATATATATATATATATAAATATATATTTATATTTATATATATATATATATATATATATACATATATATACATATATATATATATATATATATATATATATATATATATATATATATATATATATATATATATATATATATATATATATATATATGTATATATATATATATATATATATATATATATATATATATATATATATATATATATATATATATATATATATATATATATATATATATATATATATATATATATATATATATATATATATATATTTTTTTTTTTACGAAATTTGGTGTACGGCTTTTATGCATTGAAGAACATCTTTTGGTCTGAAAATATTTTTTTTATTTCCACCAGTGCCATCCGTGTTGGATTGGGACAAAATATATTTTTAAGAAAAAATTATACGCCACTGCTTTTTCTATAAAAAAATCTTTTTTGAAATCCCTATTCAATTTAGAGGAAATTTAATCTTTGAATTTTCTTTCCTAGGACGCGTAAAAAAATCAGAAATATTTCTCGGTATGATCATATGGCTATAATTGAACGTTTATTAATGTACTAACACTAATTAATAGCAGAGTGAAATAATCAAAACAAATCTATAGTACTTAATGAATTAAATTAAATGTTGAAAGTGTCCTCTCCTTGCTACAGTACAACCTTCAATACGACGAAAAAAATTAATTTTTCCCTTTAAACTTTAACACCCTGTATTTCGGAAAGCAATCGTTTTCGGACCATAGTTTATGGGGCAAACTATCATTATTTTTTCATGTAGATGAACCTCCATTAATATTTTACCTTACTTTTGAAACGCCCCGTATATATATACAGGCTGTCCCACTGGGAAAGAACGCGATCTGTATATGGAAAACTATACATAGGAAACTTTTGAAAATTAGACAGTATACTAATGTTGATAGGGGCAACTCGACTGAAATATTTTCAAGATGGTGGCACTTCCGGTTATACCTTCCGGTATAACCGGAAGTGCCACCATCTTGAAAATATTTTAGTCGAGTTGCCCCTATCAACATGAAAATGATTTAGATAAGCCTTAAAAGTTTAAATAATTTTCGTTTGTATAATTTAACCGGAGTGCCATTACGATGATTTGAAATGTCAAATACGATCGTGGCTATCCTAGAACTAATTGTTTAACGATTAATTGCAAAATCGCCATATAAAAATATTAAATTGGCAATATTTCGAAAACTTCAAATTTTAGGTATAGATAACTTTTTACAAAGTTACCTTCTTTTTGAATGCTAAATACTACAAAATAAGAAAAATGGGGGTTTCCATTTGAAAAAATTGATTTTTGTCAGTTCTCTCAATATCATTTTAGATCTTTTTTTTCGAACACCCTGTATGACTAGTTATCCAAATACTATACAAAATCTATTAAAGCAAGTCTTATTCAATAAGGAATCCACCCCAAAGTAAGTAATACGGGAATCCTTATAGGAACAATTGATAATTATATTATGGCACGTAATCGTCATTTTTGACATAAAAACCTAAATATGTCCAACACGCTCAGACTTAGGTATAGGACATAATACATAAAATCTGCCTAGAATATTGCGTAGAATCTTAAAATGTATTAATATATAGGGTATCCAATTCAAAATAAGCAAGTTGGTATCTACTTCCGGTATAACCGGAAGTGCCACCATCTTGAAAATATTTTAGTCGAGTTGCCCCTATCAACATTAGTATACTGTCAAATTCTCAAAAGTTTCCTATGTGTAGTTTCCCATAGACAGATCGCGTTCTTTCCCGGTGGGACACCCTGTATATATATATATATATATATATATATATATATATATATATATATATATATATATATATATATATCTTTTATCTTTTTTAAATAAATAATTATATATATATATATATATATATATATATATATATATATATAAATATGTAGTGTTTTTCCGGGAATACATACGTTGATTTGGTAAACCGGTGTTATAGACTGGCAGACTTTTCGCTAATGTCTTCATTGTTATTTTCATAGCTTGTTTACAGATCGCTGTCTGATGTTATATATATATATATTTTTATATATATATATATATATATATATATATATATATATATATATATATATATATATATATATATATATACATATACATAACTCCGCACCAAAAATTTATAATAATTTTCATTAGCTTCCTGATCAAAATTTACATGTCTACATTGTGAAATTAATTCTTAACTGTTTTTTAACGTCGGTAAGAATTGATTACTTTAAATTGAGGTTAAAAGTATTTTAACGTGCTATATATTTTTAAAATATTTTAGAATCCCTGGTGAAGCAAATGAAAAAAATTTCCAAACTTAATCGAAAAATTAATATACATGATGTAAATTAATAAACATATCAAAACACAGGTTGAAAATAACAATTTACACGTTTATTAAATGAAATAACACATGACGCACGTTTCGGTGAAACTTCACCTTCTTCAGATACTAAATCCAAACTAAGCTATATATATATATATATATATATATATAAATATATATATATATATATATATATATATATATATTTTATTATATATATATATATATATATATATATATATATATACATATATAAGAGGAGGGTAGTCGCTGACTAGTTTAGAGGATAACTATTTGTAGGGACTGCAGCAATGTAAAAGGAAACTCTTTGAAGTTTTTCCAAGCTTTCGGAATCGTTTATTCCATCATCAGGGAGAATCTATCGTGAGGATGATTACATATATGTTGATAATACGATATAAGAAACATTGAAAATGATGCTATTTGTTAAAAAATTAGAAAAGTTGATACATTTTTGAAGTTATAATTAAATTTCTGAACGAAATAACAAATCGGCGTCACTCATTTTTTTATTTTTTTTATTTTCAAAATTGAAGTTTGACATTATTTCGTTACGTTAAATTAATTTGATTTTGTGTTATTTTATATCAAGTGAAAGTAAAAAAGAATAAATTTCACTCAAATGGCTTATATCTGTTTTTTTATTTATGGATTTATTGTCCTTTTACATTGCTGCAGTCCCTACAAATAGTTATCCTATATATATATATATATATATATATATATATATATATATATATATATATATATATATATATATATATATATATATATATATATATATATAATCATATATAATATGTAAATGTTACAACAGATATTATTCTCCGCTTTAATGGACTTTTTCATGTCAATATTTGGGATTACTCTTATTCGTTCACAAATTAAAGAATTCATTAATTCAATTAAGATTGATTCAAAGGTAATATATTGATATTTTCCAGAAGGTTACCTTTTCACGTTCGATTCAGATTGATTGATCGATAATTGAAGTTTTGCCTGAATGACCAATCGTAATCGGTTCTATATGTTTCAGGTTGGAGATCGTGTCATTGCCCTACCCGAATTCAGGGCTTGGGCCGAACTGGTGGCAGTTCCTTCGAAGTACGTTTTCAAGTTACCAAACAGCATCAACTTCTTAGATGCCGCGGCCATGACAATGAATTATACTGTCGCCTACATCCTGCTCTTCGAACTCGCTGGATTGACCAAGGGAAAATCCGTCCTGGTACATTCTATTGGCGGAGGAGTGGTAAGTGCACTGAGGAAAATTACCTATATTTTTAGTCGTATTTTATACCATAAAATACATACTATTGCAGTGTATCGAAGGAAAGCAGACAGGTGGGGGAGTATTTTTCCCATCCGTTTTGGACCTCCTACACCACGATTTTCGAAAAATTTTTCATGTCTGATATATATATATATATATATATATATATATATATATATATATATATATATATATATATATATATATATATATATATATGTATATATACATATATGTATATATATACACACAGTGGCGCCGACTCCTAACAGCCTGAGGGGGCCCGAGCCCCCTCAAAAATTTAGTTGGGGCGGAGCCGCCCCAATAATTTAAGAATTATTAGTTAGATCATGCTTTGTAAAATCGCAAAATTATGTTGGCATTTTTCATCTTAATTTACTAATTTAGAGCAATATTAAAATCTTTATAAAATAGAGAATTAAATACATACAGAATGTTAAATTTTCAGTTTCGAAATATTAGTACTAGTTTAGTACTGTATTACTAGAGTACTGTATTATTTATTTTCAAATACTACTATTTTATTCATATTTCATAATACTCAAATATTTTTAAAGCATTAACTTTGAAATATTGTTTTTATTCAATGAACCCTGAGTCTTATTCAGAGTATGCTTAATTTATCTATTTCACTAATTAATCAAAGTGCTACCACTGTGCCACAGCAATATTCAATGTTTTATTCTTTTAATGATAGTTTAGGATTCATTAAAATATAATTTCAGTCCTTTCAGAGCTATATATTAACTGTTCTGTAATATTTTAAAAGCATAATTATTACTCTAAATTAAATTAGCTTTTTACGAAAATACCGTGTGTGTTTCGTTTTTCAAAGCCAAAAAATGTGTCAGGATTGTCGAGTTATCAAAAGTCGAGTTTTCGGGCTTCTAATGTTGATCATACGACTCTAAAATGATTAAAAAAAAACTTTTAAACTCAAAAATTTTCCCCGGTTATGGCCACCCCAATATTTTTCATAAATCGGCGCCTCTGTATATATATATATATATATATATATATATATATATATATATATATATATATATATATATATATATATATATATATATATATTGCAGAACGAAAGTATCAGAATGTGGGTGAATTTCTGCAATCGCCGCCATTTTTATGTAGATATTTGTTGTTTTTTCGTGATTTTTGACAATTTGCCAAACTCCACAGCTTCTGCAAATTGAGTTAGAGGGTTAAACCTTGGTACGTAGATTGAGTAAATGTTAAGGAAGTGCCTTTGGGTAGTTTCAACCATTTTCCTCTGTCGAGCTGCCCCGCGCTAGGACTATTCCGTTCAAATCAATCGCATGCCATCCTGCAGTACGGGATGCACTTCGCGAAGTTTATTTTATTTTTTATGAAATAATGAAGAATTTTTTCATTTTCATTTTGATTTGCTATGAAAGCGATGTTTTTCGGTTCTTGAATTTTTGTTTCTCGAAGAATTTTAATATTTTTTCAATAAAAAAATTATTGTAAATGGTTCAATCCGTTAGAAACGCATCTCGATGCATTACGCGCGCAAAATACGACCTTAGGGATGGAGCTCTGCTGCCCACTTTTTTTTCTTATTTTGCTCTTGATATACGATTCCCGTAACCCATAATAATCATTACTGTGCATCAATGTTGAGTTTTTAAGAGAAATTCACTGGTATTAAAATAACGATGAAAGTGTTGATATAGAACGAATAAAGAACAGAAGAATCATATCATTAGGGAGTTTTTGAGAGACTAAATTTACACGTAAATTATGTTTTCGGTTATTCTGAGCATGCGCAGGAGCTTTGAAATTACCGAGACGGTTATTAACCGATAACGTACTACGTTATCAACGGGACCTTAACGTTCGCTTAATAAACGTCCGTTATATTCGCGGTGTTGACAAGTTTAAACGCGCTTGTGTTAAATTGTTACAAACTAAATAAAAATAGACTATTTAAACTATGATAAGTGACTAATATCATATATACTATCGTGCTAATTCGTTCCAAACTTCTTCCTTTGTATTAAAAATTCGGACAAAATGTTATTTCTTACTATGTGGCAACCATCAATCGAGTCTGCGATCTGATGTTTTGATATTGACAGTTTCTTATTTTTATTGGTTATGTCACAGTGCTATGTTGGTTTGTTTATTTGTGTAAATTGGCCGGCTATTTTTGATATTTTTTCAACGGTTTTTGTTCACTTGCCACGATAGTTAAAAAAATGTCACTCTTAAAAAAAAGACTACAATTTACAGATGTGGAGGATCTGTTACTTCTTAGAGTGGTTCTAAGTAATTATCCATTTGATCCACTCCCTTGCGCCTGATCGCTATATAGTCTATTACATCTTCCATGATAATTTACCCAAAGAACGCTAATAATAGGTGAATGAAAATTGGAAAAATCACCCGACAAAAAATAATACAAAAACACAAGAGAGGTTATACTTATTTGACGTTCGCAATAAATTTGAATTCAAAATCTCTTTTTGGATCTTCAACCCGTTAATAACGTTTTCCGTTCTGCGCAAACTCAACATAGCGGTTTACATAATTACGTTGACTTTAAATAGAAACTCAAAAACTACCTATTATGTTATCCAAAACTGTAAGCGTGAGTGATGACGTCATATCCTAGGTTATAAGTTTTGAGCTGATAATCTACAGCTACACAATTCTCTTTGAAAACTCAACGTAGTGTATATTCTGATTCTATCTTTAGAAATTGCATATTTTAATAGAAGTTCAATTTCTCGGGAACCCAAGAGGAATAAGGCAACTAGTAGTTCCCTATAACATGATCGGAAATCCAGTCGTTCATACCAAACCTATTTTACACTTTTTATTCTAACTTCACTTCATGCATGTAAACGAATCTAGGAAGTAGTCTACTACTATACTACTACTTATTATTTTAAGAAGTTTCTACCAAATGGCGGAAATGATGGTCACGTGTAATTAATAGCCAATATATCAATATTCATTCTCAGGTTTTCGAAAAAAAAGATTAGGATGGAAAGTGAAAATTTTATTATAATTCAATAATTAATCTAAAATAAGCTTTCTGCAATAATGGGCTTGAAAGCAGATACATAATAATGAAATTAGTTCAAAATATTTTGTTACGTTAAATGCTGAAATATGAATTTTTGTTCAGTACCAATTATACATATATTATATATATATATATATATATATATATATATATATATATATATATATATATATATATATATAAATATATATATATATATATATATATATATATATATATATATATATATATATATATATATATATATATATATATATATATATATATATATATATATATATATATATATATATATATATATATATATATATATATATATATATATATATATATATATATATATATATATATATATATATATATATATATATATATATATATATATATATATATATATATATATATATATATATATATATATATATATATATATATATATACACAGTGTATGCCACCGAGAACCAAATCGATCGTTATACAGAAAATTATACATAATAGAATTAGGAAAATTTGGCAATATACCAAAATCGAAGGAGGTGGGTCTATTATACCGGAAGTAATAAGTCTAATAGAACATCCCTATATATTTTACAGATATTACAGATATCTACGATTCTACGCAATATTTCAACTAGAACTTGTGTATCATATCATATACTATGTTTTACCGTATTTGACATATTCAAGTTTTAATGCCAAATATTACGTTTCCCAGCTCTAAACTAAACTACCTGAAAATTCTATTCAAAAATAAAATTAGGAGAAGTAAGAAGTCAATTTTTTCAAATGGAAGCGTGTTCTTTTCCTGAGAGTTGCTCAGGCAACAAAATCTGTCTGCTGTCCTTTTGACTTTGAGCGGTTGGTTTGTCATGTGTTTATTATTCACTATAATGTTGTGATTAAGTTTCTACTTCTCATATATTTCAAGAATTCTAGTAGAAATTTGAAGATAGAATTCAGACTTATATACCTACACCTGCATACTGAAGATAATTCGATAACCGAAAGTTTTCCTATGAATTTAAGGTACATTATGAATAAACGGTTCTACTGTTCAAATTTCTTTCTCACGGAATTTAGTGCACTATTTTTTGTGAATTGGACTGAATTGGGAAGAAGCTCTAGTTGCCGTACGCGCAACGAGGCGAGACTTGGACGTCGCGTCGGATGACAAATTTCGTGAAGTCGACAACCAACCTGTTGCCCAACCAGACGACGCTGTTCCATACTTTCCCTTTTACTTCGGAAAATTCCGACAACGTTCGAAGCCATGAACTTCACCGAAAATTTCATTAGGGCGTTAGTGGCGAACTTGGAATTCAAAACTCGTAAGGCCGTCTAGAGAAAATAGAACAAAGGAAGTCGGAAAAGTCTATAGAACCCAGACAATGAAACAACGCTTGATCGAACAACTTAATTTAAAAGGAATTTTTCTCTCTCTTGAACTGTTAGAAAATGCAAATTAATTTCAATCAGAGTTTTAAATTACTCAATTCAATTGGAGTTTTGAAGTACATTCATTTCAATCGACGTTTTGAAGTATGTATACTCATTTCAATTGTGTAATAGTTGAATAGTATAGTCATTTCAATTGAAGTTTCAAAGTACACTAATTTCCATGAGTTTTTTGAAGTTAATTAACTTCAGTAGGGGTTTTAAAGTATACTCGTTTCAATTTTAGTTTTAAAGTACACCCATTTCAATCGGAGTTTTAAAGAACACTCATTTCAATCGGAGTTTTAAAATACATTTAGTTCAGTCGGAGTTTTGAAGTATACTCATTTCAATTGTAGTTTTAAAGTACACTCATTTCAATCGAAGTTTTAAAGAAAACTCATTTCAGTCGGAATTTTAAAGTACATTTAGTTCATTGAAATTGTAGTTTTAAAGTACACTCATCTCAATTGGTGCTTTAAAGTACTAAGTACTACATTAATTTCAGTCGTAGTTTTGAAGTATACTCCAATTGTAGTTTTAAGGTACCTACACTCATTTCAAACATATTTTAAAGAACACTCATTTCAGTCGAAATTTCAAAGTACCTACATTTAGTTCAGTCGGAGTTTTGAATTATACTCATTTAAATTGTAGTTTTAAAGTACACTCATCTCAATTGGTGCTTTAAAGTACTAAGTACTACATTAATTTCAGTCGTAGTTTTGAAGTAGGTATACTCCAATTGTAGTTTTAAGGTACCTACACTCATCTCAATCGGAGTTTTATAGTACATTCATTCCGATAAAATATAAATTTTTATTTATTTCATATGCCGGATGTGATATACAAATCTATATTAATAGAAAGAAACTGGGGTAAAATATTAACAAATTCACAATGGAACAAAATCGGAAAAATCGTATAGATCATACAAAATATTTTTATTGATAAATTTCTTGGCATATACCTACCTTAAATTTGACCACAGGCATGAACGCACTTGGGAAGGAAGATGATTGGAAAATTTCCCGGGCCAGTAGTTCGGTCCATTGAGTGATTTACTGAGTTGATAAAAGTTCAAACGTTACATTTTTTCAAGGTTCAAGCCCTTTTTTGATGAATAAACTTTTTTGTCGCCTGCCGCTGGTGGATTCTGAAATACGAAATGAATTTTTTTATGTGTTTATAAACACTCGAGGAAGGTCGCATCTGCGACCTTCCTCGAGAAAAAAAAATTAGAAACATTTTTTGTATTTTCCCTATATTTAATTGAATGTTTCAACGAAACGACAAAAAAAACAATTAGCAGGCATTGACTGCTGATGAAGTAATTTTGACGTTTAGGTTTATTTAATCATTTTATTTTTCACTTGTATATCATTTGTTGATTTTACCTTAGATACGGTTGATATAAATACACTCATTATGCCCTAGGGCGTAATGAGCGGGCATAATGGATCATAACGCCCGCTAATTGTACGAGGAGAAATGAAGCAACTTCCATTGATTAAATACTTCATAATCCTTGTCGTATACGACTCTGGATTTCTCCGGCAATGAATTATTCGCAGCTTTGGCTGCATTTTCTATTATATTCTTGGGTAAATTCATTTTCATTTCCATTATTTCCATAAGACTACACAAAGAAAGCAGCATGGCATGCCTACTATGAGAAGGAACATGGATAGTATAGGAGCAATGAACCGATTTTAAAATCGATTTTACATTATAATGAAATTTTTTTTCGTGAAAAATAAAATCTTGTATGCATCACGTGCGTTACTAGATCATAACGCCCATCCGGCAACATTCATCCCGATATAACGCATGTGGTACATAATAGTATATTACATAATAAGTGTGGTAACTAGGTTTTTAGCAGACGCTAAGTGAAGTTTGAAAAACGAGCCGCAGGCGAGTCTTTTCATTCACTTAAGTGTGCTAAAAACCTATACCACGCGAGTTATGTACTTATACTATTTTATCTACAACCGTTCGTTTTGATTAAATACAAATTAATTATAGTATAAAATTTCCCAACTTGGTCACCAGCAATGTTTTAACTTTTTTTATTGTTATGAAAATTAGGATGTCATAGCGACAAAAAAAAGCAACGCCACTTTGAAGTTGTCAGTCAAAATGTCAGTCGAAAATATGGAGATTTCACGGCTAGTTGAAGCTGCTACGGCGAACTTGCTACCACAGAAATCCGGAATTCGCTACGAAAAGGCCTATGATATGTTAATCGAATGGTGTTCCCATAAAAAAGTGGATAACATTAATGAAGATGTATTAATTGAATCATCTGGTTTCAAAACCCGTTAAATCCACTTAGGTCAAATGTTGGGAAATTGGAGAAAACTGTTTCAACTCATTACTTTTGAACAACTGTATGAATATTTTGCAGGCTCTTAAAGGCCAAATAGTTTCATTAGAAAATAAATATAATTTTTTCAAAAACACATAAGTATAGTCAAAATTTCAATAGGTTTTGATATCGAACATTGGATTTGTCGGGTTTTGCAATTTACTCACTTGGATTTAACGGGTTTTGATTTTGAAACATTTAAAAACAAAGAATTTTTTGAAATATTTATGTAATCAAAAGAGCCTTAATACAATAAAATATTTTTTGAGAACTAGACTATCAAGTCCGGGACCTCGTCAACTGGTTCACACAAATTAGTACTACTGCCTTCAGGTTCCTCTGAAATTCGATCATCTGGGACATTATAGTATTTTTTAATAAACAGACTGATCGGGAATCTTTGGCAATGCTTGGTTTTTTTGACAGTCAAACGATATAATTTTGAGACCTTGCCTTTCTTCAAAAAATGCCTTTGCCCGTAATTTGTGTACGCGCTTCTCAACCATGAGTTTTTTTTAAAGTTGCTCATCTTTTTCCACTTTAATTTTCTCTATTAATTGAAGGCATGTAGAACAAACATCAGTTCTTGGAGAGCCGAAACCAATATTGTAGCAGGTATCAAAAATACGTCGAAAATAACTTTTTTTCACCATAATATACGTAGATCCCATTTCAACTTCCCGGCAGTATTGTCGCCACATTTTTGATATGTTCAAATCCGAAGATAAATAAGTTCGGCTGCTTCTATTTCTACAGTAATGAGAATCAACAGTTTTTAATTAATAATTCAATAAATCGCATTTTTCGCGTCTTTCGATCACCTCCCCTGTTTTCGCGTGCCATCTGTTGCCCTTCATGAAATCGTTTCAGTACGCCAAGTACTCGATCCTTCTTTACTTTCAAAATATCATGAAAAGCTTTCTGGCATACAGGAATGTTTTTGGTTGAATCTGAAAGACCGATATAATACTTTACTGAGTAGGTTTTCTTATAATTCCTATTTCCCGTACGCCCTTGACGTTTCATATTTTGTGTGTCGCAAAATTTTATTATATAGTTATCCTGGCCTATCTTGTCTTTATGCGAATAAAAATGTTGATGAAATTGCTTTATATCACGCATCAACAGGGTACTGCATCGATACGATTTTGTAGCATGTTGACAAGTTCGATATGTCGGCAAGCCTTGGGCTTTGTATCTAAAGAGAAAAAATCTATATATTTTTTTTTGTTAGAAAATGAGATTGTTTACCTTTCCTCCTTTTGTATAGCTCGCTTCCATATTCTTGGTCGCGAAACTCGTTTGCGAGCTCTGTCTGGTGTTACTGTTTTAGGAAACTATCCACTATACTCTGCCATTATTTGAGCATTAAATAGATAATGTAAAATAAAAGCTTTTTAATTTTAATTATAACTCAAACTCAAACTGGATTGCACTAGTACTTTGTTTACTCGAGTGATAGAATAAAATCATATGGCGCAGCCTAACCGAATTCATACGTATTGCAGTCGCGTGACTTTAGAAGATTGCTGTGATTGGCTAGTTTGGATTTGCTGGCATTTGATTTTAACGCCGCTCGGATTTGTGGGATTTTGAAACCAACTCCATATTTTAGATACAAATATAGCTAGGATTTGCGGGGATTTGCACTGTGAATATTGTATTAGATGGTAGGGAACAAGAAGACGAATCCGATGACGTATTAAACTAATTTTTCTCGAAAAATGGATTTGTCGGTTTTTGAAACCAATTGATTCAATTGCCTATTTTGAAGATAAGTTCAAGGAAAAGAAGTCGCTTTGGTGCTATTATTCAATGCTGAAGTCCACCTTGCCCATAAAAAAGAACATGCAGATAGACAAAATTTCCAAGATTAATAGCTTATTTGAAAAGAAAAACCATAGGCAATAAACCGAAGAAGTCCGAGGATTATTCAACAAAAATTTGTTTAATAATTTTTTACTGCATTAGTGCGTTAAAATGATTTTTACCGCACTAGTGCGTTAAACTGATTTTTACCGCACTGGTGCGTTAAAGTAATAGTTAATATGGGTGTGTAAAAACATAATTTACGCACGGTTTTAGATAAATAACTATTAATAGATAATTGGCTGAACTTTTTGCAATCGGAAGAAATATGAAAGCACAGTCTAAATATGGTAAAACTCGTGAACCAAATCGAAAATATTGCTACAATATATACTTTATATAGGTATGCAAGTCATGAGAAAGTTGCAGAAATCTCCAGACAACCTCCCAACTAGATGGTGACTCTCAAAATGTTCCCATGCATTTCATTCAGAAGCGCTAGTTTGCAATAAATTCGCAGCGTGAATCGCAATAAAGTGCATCGTAATATCCGAAAGACGGCGTTCCCCAAGCGCGGTTCTCATCCAGCGAGACCAGGTTGAGGGGCGGCAAAATCCGGATTGTAGACGGTGGCAGGGCGCGGCGGCGACCGGAAACATATGGAACAGAACGTCGCCCCCACGGGTGTGTCCACGATCGATATAGGAGGACATCTTCCGCCGATTACGGTTCGCGAGGGGTGGTTTGATGGCGCGTCGCGTGCTGTAACTGGAAATTTTGATAGTTTTGATGTTCATCGGTGTTCCTCTCTGAGGAAAAGTAAACCTCTAGTTTTCAACAAGGAATGTACTTAATCAATTGAAAATCCATCAATTAAACGAAAGGAGCTGAAGCGTCCTATAGAATCTCTGTGTCCTATAGAATTATATTAATCGCCTGGTTTCTATACCACTGGCACTCCGTGCGCACGTAAAATAGCTTTCTATTGACGAAAGCGATCGACTTCTGGCGAGGTGTATAGACTTATATTCTATTTTGGCAACAAATTAGCCTGTTCAACAGTATCGATGTTCTGTCATTCTTGAGTTTGTTTTGTTCATCAATTATAATTGTTTGTTAGTAAAGTGGAAAATAATTATTAAAAATTATAAATATGCACATCTGACAATTATTGCTGGATGTATCAATTATCACAATGGATTGATTTTTCGGAGTAAAATATTTATTAGTTTTCAATTTGAACCCTAAGGAGATGAAATTAGATTAGACAATCAGGTTTATCCAATGATTTGAAGAAGTTTTAAGCAATGGCCGGCAAGATCTCCAGATCTTACGCCTCTTGAGTATGCGGCTAAAATATATTTATGCTTAAAGGATAACTTATTCTATTTGAACAGTACTAAAAATAAGTGTTCAGAGATTTTAGTAATTTACAAACTGATTTATGACCCTGAATATATACATATATATATATATATATATATATATATATATATATATATATATATATATATATATATATATATATATATATATATATATATATATATATATATATATATATAAATATATATATATATATATATATATATATATATATAAATAAATATAAATATATATATATATATATATATATATATATATATATATATATATATATATATATATATATATATATATATATATATAAGTATTTATAATACACCTCTATAAGTAATTAATAATAGTGTTGTTTTATATTCAGACTGATAAATTAATATTTTGTATTCGCTATTGATCCATCGATCAACTTGAACATATCTTTCTTACTAATTTCTTATATTTCGAATTGTTTTAACCTTCTCGCAACCCCAAAAATCAATATTTTTCATTTCGATCACATTCTCGTTCTCGATGGAAAATAATCAGTTGAGGTCGCTCAACTAGGTCCTGATATATCATAATTTTAAACTTAAGATTTATTCGCGGTTATGGATCTTTGGGTTTCATGGGCGGCCGAAGGCCGATTGACGAGCTAATTACAGATGGATACGAGCAAAATTCCTATCAGAAAAACGACCGTGGAGGGTAACTTTCGCGACCGCGTAGGCATTATTTCATAGAAATAAAGGATTGTACTAGTATTGATTTTAAGAATGTATGTTATCCATCTATACTATCATTACCTGCACTAATTGTAACGATACAATTACAACAGGACATTATTGCTTTTCGATTAACAGACACGTCAATCACAAGAGCTAAATATAGATATCGTCTAATAATATGTAGGTTCATTCGTAAAATACGAAATAAAATATGAAAATTGACCTGAAGAATGTATGACTTGATAACAGTTCACATTATATAGATAAAATATCTAAAAATAT